>PVIW01003609.1:60991-161223 GCA_004026585.1 Noctilio leporinus | reverse complement strand
TCACTTCTATTTCTGTTGTTTCATTATTGGTATACAAAAATGCTTTTGATTTCTGGATATTGACTTTATACCCAGCTATTTTGCTAAATTTGCTTATTAGGTCAAGTAAGTTTTTGGTGGAGCCAATCGGGTTTTGTATGTACACTATCATATCATCTGCAAATAATGACAGTTTGACTTCCTCCTTTCCAATTTGGATCCCTTTAATTCCTTTTTCTTCTCTGATGGCTATAGCTAGAACTTCCAAGACAATGTTGAATAGAAGTGGAGAAAGTGGGCAGCCTCATCTCGTTCCTGGTCTTAGGGGGAAAGCTTTCAGTTTTTGTCCATTAAGTATGATGTTGGCTTCAGGTTTCTCATAGATGGCCTTTATGATGTTGAAGTATGCTCCCTCTATTTCCATTTTGCTGAGGGTTTTTATCATAAATGGTTGCTGTACTTTATCAAATGCTTTTTTCAGCATCTATTGATATGATCATATGGTTTTTATCTTTCAATTTGTTGATGTGGTGTATTACATTTATTGATTTACGAATGTTGTACCATCCTTGCATCCCTGGGATGATGCCCACTTGATCATGGTGTATGATCTTTGTAATATACTGCTGAATCCAATTGGCCAATATTTTGTTGAGAATTTTAGCATCTATGTTCATCAGAGATATTGGCCTGTAGCTTTCTTTCTTAGTTGTATCTTGCCCTGGTTTTGGGATTAGAATAATATTGGCCTCATAGAAAGAGTTTGGGAGTTTTCCCTCTTCCTGAATTTTTTGGTATAGTTTGAGGGGGATAGGAGTTAGTTCTTCTTTAAATGTTTGGTAAAATTCACCTGTGTAGCCAATCAGATGATTTCTTAGTCTGGAATCATTTTTCATGGTTTCCCCCAAAGAGTCAGCTCACCTTTTCCTAGTTTAAATTGACATTCCTTGAGAAATCTATTCTCACGCTCACTGTAAACTAAGTTCGTACCCTGGTTCCTCCGTGTTCATGTCATCTTAGAAACCCCCTATGGTGTGTCATCTGGAAGGACCTCAGTGACTGATCATTGAATGAGCAAGGACCTCAAAGGGCCATCACAAAGAAGGCTTAAACAGAAGAGGGACTGGGTTGCTCCTATACCTTAAAGAAGCCAAAATTCTCATTTTTATGCAAGACACAAACAGAGACTCACCCCATGATGATTCTGGATGATACAAGGTGGCAGAGAAGGGAAAGATTAAAGCTAGCTGAAGGACTCCGGAATGGCTTTATAAAAAGGAATCCACTTAAATACAGTAGAATTTGATCATATTTTGGGAGGTGGAGTGGAAACAAGAATTCAGAGAGAGAACAATTCATGAACTAGAGAGAAGCAAAAAATAGTTTGAAACCTCATTCAAGAACTTGGGGGGCATCTAACTTGGAAACAAGCTCCTTTACTCTTATTTTTCTGATCTCTTCAATGAAAAACAACAATACTTCGAGTTGGGTCGTTGTGAGTAATTAATAAGATAATTTATGTAAGCGTTACCATAGCATCTGGTACTAACAATAAATAGTAGCTGTTACTGTTATCAGTGCTACTGCTTTCATTAACTGTGATAGTATTGTTAAGACTATGAAAACAACCAGCCTGATGGATTGAACATTTCAAATGAAACACAGAGGGAAATAAAACCGGTGAAGGAACAGGAATGTGAAAGCACTTGCACGTGATTGTGAATGCAGAAAATGGATTTTGGGAGCAAGGCCTGATCACATATTCCAGAAAAAGTAATACTGTTTTTGATTTGTTCTTTACCAAAAAAAAAAAAAAATAGTGATCTTTATGGCACAGAATAAAGTGAAGGATCTCACGTTACCTGAATACCCACTAAGTGACTGGTACTTTGACATACGTTATCATATTTATTTGGGGGGATGGTAGCAAGAATAGAAGCTAGAATTCCCATCCATGATCCCCAACCCAATTTCTTTCTAACAGCCCATGCTGCCTAACCAAGGGTCACTGTCAGGCTGAAACTTGTGCTAGGTTCTCACAAACTAGAACAGGGCTCAACCAACTACAGTCTGGGGGCCCAATCCTGGTTGTGTAAATAGAATTTGATCGGGCACAGCCACTCCCCCTCGCGCGGCATTGTCGCTACTGGTTTGCTCCACAGCACCGGAGCCGAAAGGTTGCAGCGTCCACAGACCTGCTGAACCAACCAGCTGACCCTTTCTAACCAAACGTCTGCCTTGTCCTGGCTAAGGTAGAGTAGAGCGTTCCACACCACCTCCCTTCTGTCTGCTGTCTCACAGCGCACAGGCCGGCGTGGCCCCTGCCGCTTCACGGAAGAATCATGCGAGGCCCACGCGAACATCAACCGCCCAGGCTTCCGATCACCACCACAGTTCTCTGAGCTCAGCCTCCCAGCCTTGGCCACGTTGCCTTCTCCTGTGCCCTTCCCACCTGCAGGTTGGCGCTCACGTCCTAACCTACCCAGGGTGTCCAAGGACCACTTTGGCCTGCTAGCCTCCCCCCTTCCCTTCAAAGCCCACGTCACACGTCAGCGTTCCCCACCAGCCCCCAGGTCAGCAGCCTCTGCGGTCAGGGCTGCGCTTTCCTGCTTCGGAACTCAGTGCCTCACGCTGGTCCTCACCCGCTTCGTTCCCCCCGTTAGACTGTAAGCCCCCCAAGGACAGACGGTGTGTTGCACTCACCTTACCACCCGTACTATTAACCACCTTACGGGTACATTTTTAGAAACAATCAAGTAGCCATTAACTTACTTAGTAGGCAATCGGAGTGTATTTTGATGCCTGATAAAAAGTAAAATGAAGTCATAGTTATCGTATAAATATAAAATACAAAGATTTTTACATTGCTAAACATTATTCACCATTTCATCCACTCAAGGATTAAGAAAAATCTACCTTCACAGTATAATTTATCTTGCCTAGAATTTCCCCAACATCTTCGTAAAGGATGTTCCTATCACTCTTTGTACTGGAGACTGTATCCTGTCATTCTTCCCAAAGAGCAACTAGGATGGTAATAACAGCCCTGGCTGGTGGTGCAGTGGATAGGGCACCAGCCTGCGAACCCAAAGGTCACTGGTTCGATTCCCAGCCAGGGCACATAACCAGGATTCAAGCCAGGTCTCCAGCCAGGTCCGTAGCTGGAGGCAGGTGAAGGGCAACCATACACTGATGCTTCTCTCCCTTTCTTCCTCCCTCCCTGCCCTTCTCTCTAAAACTGATGAATAAAAAACTTTATAAATAAATAAATAAAAGATGGTGATCACAGGGCCAAAAATCATGGTGAAGTTTCCTGGCAAAATCATGACCACTGTCCAGCCTTGATAGTAACCATTCTTGGCTAGTGTATACAGACAATCATCCTTTATTGAAAACACCAAGAATAAACATGAGAAGTATGTTGAAACCTCCATTTAATCATCTTTTTCAATTTTAATAATGTCCGACTTAACACTTTGTTCATTGTATTCTATTGAAGACTTTGTTCATGGTAGCCTATTTAAGACTTTATATTTTTATGATTTTGATTTTTACAACTACATCAGGTCCCTGAATGATGTCATTTCATTCAATGTCATTTCATTATAATGTTCATGAGGGGAAAGAGCTGATTTTATCTGTAAAAACCCAAGTAAGGTGTATCCTCTCTAAAATTAAGTAAAAACCATCTAATTGTTCTTGGCACAAAGCCAACAACTGAGCACTGATCTCCTACCAGGTGTGATTCTGAAGTCACCAAAACTGTCTCAGCGCCTAAAGGAATACTACAAGCAATGCTTCTGGTGGGTGACTAATAAATGAATTTATATCATTGAGTCCATTTCATATAAGCAATCATTATTCCTACTTTAATGACTGCTTTGTGATTTATAGACTTTCAAATTAGGTGTAATCTCACTTAATGCCTCCTCCAAACCTCAGTTTGAATATATATATATATATATATATATATATATATTTTTTTTTTTTAAGATTTTATTTTATTATTTTTAGAAAGAGGGGAAGAGAGAGAAGAAGAGAGGGAGAGAGACATCCATGTATGGTTGCTTTTCACCTGCCTCCAGCCACAGACCTGACAGGAGACCTGGCTTACAACCTAGTTATGTTGCCCTGGCTGGGAATCGAACCTGCAACCTTTGGGTTCACAGGCCGGTGAACATATCTGTATCCCATCATGTAGATGAGCAAGCCCAGGCTCAGTTCCACGGTGGGCAAGCTGGCCCCCAACTCCCCTCAGGGGCATGTGTTGAGCTTGGGTAGTCTTGGGTGATCTAAGAAATGAAATAGTAACATACACATACCATAACTTAGTGTGATTTAGACTCTAAGTTAGGGTAAGCTTTTTGGAAGGGGCAAAAGAAAGATCTTGAAGAGCGGGCAGTACGGGTAAACACGGGGAGCCATCAGTGGAAAAGGTGACAGAGTTAAAGTTCTGAAGGTATCAACCACAGACTCCATGCAAGTAGGAGCTTCAGAAAGGCAACTGGTGAGTAGAGAAGCAGGCGTGACTTCATTCCGCACGGAGTCCTTTCCTCTATTTTGACAGCTCGATGGATAGAGGATAGGCTGATAACCGATAGATAGCTAGAGAGAGATAGATGATGGGCAGATAGATAGTAGATAAGAGATAGATAGGTGATAGATGGTAATAGATGACAGAGGAATGAAGGTGGGAGTCATGCAACCTCAGACTTCCATTGAAGGCTAAGGAGCTTCCTTCGTTTCAACCAGTAGCTCCGTTTTTGTCCGTCACCATGAAGAAAAGAGAAAGGTTATCCATTCACAAGCAGCCAACATCAATTAACACTTGACTCCAAGTCATACATCATATCGGAGATTTTATTGACAACCTGTAGGACATTATCTCTCCAGTGACACTTGGCATGACCTTTAACTGCCAATGGTTTAAAAGAGGCTCAGACACAGCAATTCAGAAGCTGCCACAACTCCCGGGCATGACACGTCCTGGCTGACACCAGAGAGTGGAAAGAACACTCCTGCCCTGAATGCAATTACTCTGGATTAAGCCTCACCCAACAGCCACCTTTAACAAGCATATCCAAACCCCAGTTGAACTGGATTGCCTGTCTCCGGGGTTTATTATTGCTAACCCTTTTT
The DNA here is from genome assembly GCA_004026585.1 of Noctilio leporinus. Classification (NCBI taxonomy): domain Eukaryota; kingdom Metazoa; phylum Chordata; class Mammalia; order Chiroptera; family Noctilionidae; genus Noctilio; species Noctilio leporinus. The sequence continues at coordinate 156,105 of PVIW01003609.1, read as the reverse complement.
TCCCAGAGCGAAAACAAATGTTCTATAATGCATTTTGTGTAAACACTGTTCTAATACCACAGAAAATTCCGTTAAATGTCAGAGGAATTTAAAGCCTTGTTGTTGGAAATCACAGGCTCAGGATGTTGCAAGTATTTAGGTCTTTGGAAACTTTAATAACCAATTAGTGTGAAAATCTTTTACAAGTCCCTATTTGGCTGTAGAACACGGTATAATCACCAGTTTATTAAAAGAAATCAGTAATTACGCCTGTGAAACATGGGAAAGATTTGGGATGCTTTTATTTTGGTGCCATATAAGCATTTATTTCCATACATTCTCAGACACTTCAAAAACGTACATCCTTAGTTTTGTTTATCACCATACTAAATAGTGGTGTCTGTAGTGATGCCTGTTAAAGTAATTTGCTATGTCGCTTTATCCTGTGAATACTTGAGGGAAGGAAAGAAAAACAGGCAGAATTTGAATCTAGACAGGGGCACTTCCAAAGCCACCTGAAGGAGTTCGAGTTAAATGCGCACCCATGTGAACACACAGAGAGCACACCATTCTCTAACGAACGGAAATCGAGGGAGGCATTTTCCCTTCTGCTTACACACCAGACCGTTTTTGGAAAGCGTTCCTGTTTCTAACAGCTGCTCACGCCTCCTTTCAATGATAGTCTCACTGTCATGACCTACCTACTGCCTTTTCTAGCCCTGCGGTGGTTATGCCCCGCGATACATACAGCTTGATGGTGAGAAGTAAAATATTTAGCAAAGAGTTATTGTGGAGACTAGGAAATTCGTCTCAAGAGTAACAAAACGAAAAAGCGAGGAAAAACATAAACCATGGGGAAAAGATGTTTGAACACGACAGAGAAGATGCTACCCTAACTTACAAAGATGATACCGTAAGACAAGTCCAATGTCATATTAATTCACCGATTCTGTTCATTTAAACATACGTAACCTACAGTGTCTCCCAGTTGCCAGGCTCTCTGCCAGACATTAAGGACAGAGGAATAACACAAATATTCCTGCTCTTACCGAGTTCATGACCCAGTGAACACATCAATCAGTTAAACTACTACCCCTCCCCCCTACATACACACACACATAATTCTCATGTAAACCTTAGCCAACAATCATAACTATGCCATACGTCAGCTATATTTTATATTTTATAGATGTACATTCAACAATAGAATTAATCGGAGAAAGCTTTAAAAAGGTGGTAAATTTTAAATCCAATTCCGAGGAAGGAAATGAACAAGACTTGGCAAGCAAAATTGAGGTAGGCAAATGAGGAGAGCTCTATAACTTGAGATATTAGGAAAGGAAAAGCATTGGTGTTTACACATTTAAAAATGATCTCTTGAGGCCCCGGCTGGTGGCTCAGTGGATAAGGCACCAGCCTACGAACCCAAAGGTCGCTGGTTCGATTCCCAGCCAGGGCGCATCACCAGGTTGCCAGCCAGGTCCCCAGCTGGAGGCAGGTGAAAGGCAACCACACATGGATGTTTCTCTCCTCTCTGCCTCTCTCCCTTCCCCTCTCTCTGGAAATAATAAATTAAAATCTTTTTAAAAAATTGGAGTTAAATACATAAGAAAGGTTTAAAAGCAAATTGTAAAAGAAGTAAAAACTCGGTTCATAAAAGGACTTCTTGCTCACTGAATCTCACTCAACCGCTGTCCTGTTTCCTGAATATTTACTGACGTATTTGACAGTAAGGTACAGCGAAAGCATATAACTTGGTAAAGACGACCTTGGAGTGGGAACTATCCCTCTCCCTCCCTGACCTAAAACGTGGACACCCAATTCGGATTCATGAGATGGCATTGTGAATTAAGCAAAATAAATTATATACGTGTCCTGGCGAAATGCTTATTACCTGCAATACACTAAACCAATGTTAGTTCATCAATCACTTTCCTAAATAGTCTCTCCCTTAACCCTTGGGTACAGAACACTCTTTACAGCCTGGTTTTATCAATATCATAAAACACTAGAACATGCAGTCATGACGTTTGAAGATGTGACTTGTATGTTTAAGATGCTCACTACTCGAACAAAAGAAAATTCTCCAAATTACGGTTGTATAAATCTGCTTAGCAGTAGTCCCCAGAGACACTAAGTAAGGTCAATCTCCCATGGGCTCATCACCCCCAATGTAGATGTTCCTCCTCTCAGACTGGGGGCCCCTCAGGAGTCGGTGGACTCTGAGCTCACACCGCTCAATGTGGTGGAATTTGGGTTTCCAGCATTAGCTGTCCAGGAAAGACGGAGCTCTCCAGACACTTCATTATTATTTTTAACAACTTCTACTTCTTTCGGGCACTGCGCTCCCTGCCATTGTCCCTTACGGTTCTGCATAATGTATTGGACAGAAGAGCTCCTTGATAAAGAGTCATAATGTCCAATAGGCATAAGGAGAAGGCAGGTTTCTGCAAGTCTGGGCTATTATCCCCTGACACGCCGGGCAATCTAGTCTCCAGGTGAGATGGACAGGAATCCCCACACCCCGTCCCCACAACCTGTGGCTCCAATGTGTCCCTGGGAGGGAGGGAGGGAGGGGAGACACGTGTCTAAGCCAAGGTCACCCAGGAGCAAGGCAGGTCCCATCATGCTCCCGAGCGCAAAGATGCGCAACGTGGTCCTGGCCTCCCTTCCTCCCAGGAAGGATGATGCATCTTCAGCACACGAGCAGGATTTGAATGAGACGCTTGCTGTCAAAATCCAGGCTCTTTCGACCTCCCCAACGACCAGGGTGTCCCGCCACGGGGAGAGAACGCTGCCCTTCTCAGCGGAGCTGCACGTCCCCACCGGGTAATGAGTCAGAAACCGGAATCTGAGGAGCGAGACCTGCTGCGCAGGAGAGAGAGTTTCTGGGCAGCGAGTGGCAGGTGATGAAATAGTTCCGCTCCGCCCCCGGTTAGCCGCCCTCCTGGAGGCGCACAGGACTTGTCAGGCGATGAGAACACGATCCCCCAAACTAAAGCACAAGTCCGACTGCATTACAGCACCTTCCAGCCAACTCAACAACATGTGTTGAACAAGCCGGCATGGAGCCTCTCTCACAAGTTTTTTTTTTTTTTTAATTTTATTGTTGTTGTATTCTCACAATATTTTAATGCACTACGAACATGTCCCTCAATGGAACACTTCTTTCTGCCTTGTAACTTAAATGTTCACCTGCTGCTAAACCCTGCTGAATTGTTCCTTCTCTCCCACCAGCAATTGAAACGTTGCTGTGGATGTAGTGTTTGTCCACAATAAAGTGGAACCCAGGGAAGAAGGGTCCTTCTGATCAGGAGGCTCCTTCTTTCGGTCACAGCGACAGGATTAGCTTCATCAACTGCCGACAACCACGTACTTGGCTAGAAGATGGAATGTCTCCTTACCCTTAAACATTATCTACTTTCATTAGGCGTCAGGGTGACAAAATGAGGATGAATCAAAGGCCCCAAATGCAGTTCCTCCCACCCCAAAGCCAAGCGTGGAGAAGGCCCCTAAGACTGTGCCCCCCACGGAATAAATACACAGAGAGCGGCAGCCTGCGCTGGGGGCCCCTGTGCTCTGTCCAGCGCCTACCGTTCGGACTCCGATTATTTCTGCCGAGGAGGCCACTGTGTCCCCACCACGTGGTTGCCCGGTTTCTCCCAGGTGCCTAGCCGGGAGGGCCAGGTGGGGATTGTACCCTCCCCTGGGTCCCTCCAGCTCCAGGGACAGCTTTTCTGTGCCCCCAGGGAACACGCAGGGCAGGGAGACCCCAGAGCATCGCTTTCCGTTTGAGGGGCAGGTGGGCAAAGCTGGGCGCTGCGTTCCGTTGGGAGCGGAGCCCACGGGCCCCACCATCCTGGAGCCCGTCTGCTAAGCAGCCTGGAAGACCCCTCGCCCAGAGGCCCCCCAGGCTGCCTTCCCTGATTAAGGGTGCGTGAGGGTTATTGAGTTTTGAATTAGATGCACTTTAATAAAACAGTGGAATGTTCTTATCTGATTGCACCTGTATTGATTGTGGTAAAGAGGTCTATCCTTGGATCAGGGTCAAGGATTTTACATAAACTTCCTAGCGACTCAGACTGGGTATTAGTTGTCGGATTCTGATAGGCTAGCCAATTTGTGGGCTTTAGGTAATCTAAAGAATTTAAGAGCACGCCTCTGGTTGAAATGTTGTTTGTTTGCTTTTTTTAACCTGTATTAAATATTACTCAACCTCCCTGACTGCAGACTCAATTGAGGTAGTAAAAAGCTCTCACTGAGTAACAGAATTTATTGACTATTTGAATGAATTGTTCTTCAATTTTAAGAAGTCTTTTTTTACAAATGTAAAACGCCTAGCTAAATGTAAACCCATAGAGAAACCAGCTACATAGCTAAATAAAACAGACCGCACAATTCATAATAAATGCAAAATATGGGTTTAAGTGATATTCACTCAACGGTAATACTTCACACTACAAGTGATGTCATTTCTGATGATGTCCAGAAAATCCATACATTGTACAAGTAAACTCACAAACAAAGTCCAACCTGTGAGTATAGTAACCATCACTTCTATAAACAAGGACAGGAACTGAACTAAAGCCTGGGATCTTTCAGTTGCCACGGGTGTGACCTTGCAATATTATCGTACAAGTATATTGTGAGGGCATCTTTGAGGTTGTTCCTAAATTTTAGAGATCTTCTTCTAAGGTACGTCTTAGATTTCACACATGAAGCAAAGCCAACACCTCAGCATGACCATTGATTCATTCTTCAACTCGACATTTTTGTATACTCCATCCTGCGCTGTTACAGGGGCTGGGGGCACCATGGTGACGAGACGGATGGGATCCCAGCCTGGGTGAGGCCACCACTCAGTGCTGTAATGAGTCGGCAAAGAGGAACAGCGGCCATCTGATGAGATTCAGAAAAGAATGTTTGGGGAGCTGCTGGGGGCGGGTTGGTTGTGGGTACTAGGAGCCTGTGTTCCTGTTACTGGGGGTGAGAGATTCGCAGAAGGAGGAAAATGTGAGATTGGGTGGGCGGACTGTTCTAGATTGAAAATCAGCAGGTGCCGAGAGCAGGTGTGGAGGTGAGCTCGGTGCTTCCCAGAGGCAACATGGCTAAGAAGGAGCTATTCTTGGAGTAGGAAGCATAACGATACGTTTTTAGAAAAAGACATGCTAAGACCCAACGTACCGACGCCAGGCTGTCCTGGGCTGCGCGCGCGCCTCTTCCCCGGCCCCACGTCAAGTCTATGTTCTGCCAAAGCCGCGTGCTCATCACCTACAAGACGGTGTGATGTGTCTCTGCTGTGTCCTCCTCCTAGACTTGACGGTAGGAACCCCCTTTTACCTTTGTGTTCCCAGGACTCAGTAAGCCATAGGTGCTTGGAAGATGCTTCCTGGGTAAAAAGAGTAACTAAACAAACACCCCCAGGCACGTCACATAGAAAGAGTCGTTGTTCTGTGCTCCTGACTCCAGGCATGTCCTGCAAGTGCAGAGCTGCCTCTCTTATTCGAAGTGGGGCCTCATTTTTCACCATGTGATCCAAGCTCCCTGGTGGGGCTCATGGACGCGGCGGCAGCAGGGCTTGCGATGGTGACATTCTCAACTCCGGACTGGCCTTTTCCAAGTCAGGGGGACCACAGGCCCCGACAGCATGCAAGATGCTCAGAGACATTTGTTTATCTGTGAAGTAGCTTGGGGCCTCCACACGACGCCTGCCTCCAAGAAGCAAAGGCTGAAAAATAAGTATATTTCAATGAAGCCACTTACTTCCATGTTTCGAGTGTTATGCTTGAATAGGTTCTTTAAAAACCAAATAAAAGACCTACTTGTATGAATGGCTCTCAGAGCACGGAAATGACAGCACCGATGGCAGCCTGTTCCCCGCGTACGTGCCGCCCACCGACGCGTTTCCCTGTAATCACTGTCACCGCACACCGCACCGCGGCAAACGAGAGCATTCTGGGAGCTGAAGGCGCACAAAGGCCACACGCGTGGAACCGAGAGTCCTACAGCGGGAGGCAGCCCTGAGGGGTTCCGGTCCCCTAGGCAACGGCTCAATCGCTTGTCAAACTTTTGCCCCCAGGGCAATCCCCCCAGCTCGGGGAGCTAAGTAAGAAGCAGAGGATACAGTGTAAGGAATTCATAAAGGATTCAGGGAAAATCATCGCCTGGGACAAAAGAGGGAGTTGCACGTCCGTCTCTTTTCACCACCGTCCAAAGGCAGCGGTGGGCCTGCCCGGGCCTGGGCTCCCCTCCCACCGCGAGGCCCAGGGCAGGAGGCGACCACAGCCCCGCAGCCTCGAACCGGCTGAGGGAAGCCAGGCACCTGGCGGGGTTCAGTCGTGCCAGCTGCACGCTCGGGACCGAACGTGGGAAGGGAGTGCAGAACAGTGATTCGGCCCTGTTGCGTTTGCCGGTGGGGGTCCTGGGGGCCGTGACAGACCACCTCCGTGACTTGTCCCGCCTCTGCTGGGGACCCGAGGCCAGCCAGCCCGCTTGTGGGAGAGCAGGGCAGTCTGTTTCCAGGATTCAGCAGTAACAGGAACACGCAGGAGTGTTTTCAGAGTCAGGAAAGGACGGGGAGGGACTCACTGGGGCTCCGTGGCATCTTCTGTCCTGAGCACCAGTGGCCGGCTGTGAAGGGAGACTCCTGACTCCAAGAGTGACTCTTCCTGCACCGAAATCTGGGGCCCTGACATCAGACCCAGAAACCTGTTTTGGGAACCGCTCCCGAGTCTTGCCAAAGTGTCTCTTGGTTTGGGGTGACATGAGAACAGCCGCAGCAGCGCTGGGGTTTCCACGGAAAGCGAAACGTAGCCACGACCTGTTGTCTCGTTTGCAGATTGCTCTTCTCACCCCTTCGCGTGAACACTATTCTCTCCCGCATGGTGGTAATGATACACACGGGCCGAGAGTCACGTCGATTCGGTTGGATGCAGGTCCTTGTCGGCATCGTGTGAGGTGGGCTACCCCGCCGGTCCCCACGTTCCCTGAAGATTTTTCTAGGTTGGAGACCGTGTCCCGAGCAGCTGCTCCCCAGGACAGCCTTGACTCTCACCTTCGAAAACCCTGGCTGGCAGCCTCCAGACCAACCCCCCAGAGAAGTGCTGCTACACAGCTGATTCTGCGGCACAAGCGAGCACGGACCAGCCCTGCCTTGCACCCCAACCCCGCCCTGCCCAGGAGGCGTTTCATAAACCATCGGAGCCCGAAGGGCCTCTGAAAATGCACCACAAGGGAGTCCCCAACTCTGCCCTCCATGCAGGGCCCCAGCAGCCTCATTTAGAACGAACCCCCAGTGGTCAGGGGCAGGTCTAAACCCTTGATCCTTCCCAGGAAGGAGGTGACCCCAAGACGCAGTTCTAGGAGCAGAGCCCAGAAGACACACTCTGCCTGTTGCTCAGGAAAGCAGGGCATCATGGGTGACCCAGGGTGTTTCAGAAACCGAAGGGCTCCCTGTCTCGGGAAGCCTCTTTCATGGCTTCCTTTCCCTTGGGTCTGATAGAACACCTTGCCTGACAACCAGCCTCATTTCCTCTTTCTTTTTCTTTCCTGTTTTTAACCTTCCTGGCCCATGGCCCCTCGTTTGCCCAATTGCAGCCCTTTTCGGTAGAGAAACGTACGGGGAGCCCCCCTCATAGCATGGAACGTGGCTCTGGTCCTAACCATAACTCTTCACAGCCTTCTGCTGGGTTTTCTCTAGGATCCCTTCCATCTCTAAACGCCTGCTCAGGACGGCTCGCAGGTGATGTGTTTTCTGTAACCACCCGTCCACGTTTTCATTCGTTTGTTCATTCACCCGGCCGGTCATTTCCGATGGACCGAACGTTATTGCGTCACGGCCGCCTATGCTCCTCACCGCATGTTAGTGGACAGGCAGCGGCTGCTCTGTGTCCACACGAGACTGGCTGTCCTTGTCCTGGGGAAGCCTTTGTTTACCTTCCAGGGTCGTCTCCCCACCCATGCTGCCTTTGGAATTCTGGTGCCAAGTCTCTAACGCTGTCCATCGGCATTGTTCCCACACCCTCCTGCCTGACTAGCACGTGAGCTTCCTAAAGGTGGTACCTTCGTCGCCCTGGGACAGGCGTGTGGAGCAAGCACTATCTGACAACCAACGCAATCCTTACAGAGCATTGGCTGTGTCGCAGCCACGTTCTCCTCAATTCACATGTATTAAAGTCACAGGACCCCAGCGATTACCTTGTCATGTATCTATTGCTGTTATTCCCCTACACGGATAAGAAAATGGGGTTCTAGTCCCGGCTGGTGGCTCAGTGGATAGGAGCCGGCCTGCAAACCCAAAGGTTGCCGGTTCGATTCCCAGCCAGGGCACATAACCAGGTTGCAAGCCAGGTCTCCAGCCAGGTCCGTGGCTGGAGGCAGGTGAAAGGCAACCGGAGCTGGGATCCATGCCCAGAATCCTGCTTCCTAATTTCATCCCATAAATATTGCAATGTGTGGCCTCATCATTTGTGGAATAAACTGAAGAACTGACCACCCTCATGAGCTTCGTAAGAATGTTTCGGTGACAGGAGATGCAATCATTACATCCAATAGGTAATATGCCCAAAAAGCGGAAATTTTCTAATGCTCTCCAGATTCTGAAATCCTGTTTGATGCATAATCCCAGTAGCTTATACCTTTCTTTACTGCAAATGCCTCATATTTTATTTCTTGCAGAACGCTTCGGGCACAGGCCCTGGTGAACCCCTCCACGGAATTGCACATATTTCTTAACCTCCTGTTGTAATCCTCCTTCTAAACCAGTCTAAGGGTAACTTGTAAATACATTGACTTGAGTAGTTCAGGTTTTAGAGCAAAAAAAGAAAAAGAAAAAAAGAAAGAAAGAAAAACTGCCATTAGTTTGAAGATTCATGATTTTGGAAATAAGAAATAAATCTCAAGGCGTAGCCTTGATTGAAAACAATGCGATGAATAAATGGACGAATTAAAAAATGGGCTTTCCACCTCTATTATTCTCCGAGTATTGACTAAATAGATGCTGAGCTGCGCTCTGTTCCGAGATTAACTTGCCAACGCAACCTGGGAGCCCCTGGAGGCCTTCCCAAGCTGACTCAGTCCTCTGCTAATCTCATTACCGCGCGGGGAGACGAGATAAAAAGGAAGATGAATGATATTCGAAATTAGCGTTTCCCCCTCCAGGGCTAATCTACAAATCAGATATTATCCATTTTTCATCCCGTTCCCCAATCAAACAATTTCGGAGCCGGCACGGGCCCTGCGAGAGACAGGAGTCCCCAGCGGCCAGGACGCAGCTGCGGTGGCTGACCCCTCCTCCGCTTGGAAGCGGATTCATTAATGTGGGCTCTGGTTCCAGCCTTGGCTCCCGGGCAGGGGAGGGGCGGGAGCGGCTGGGCTCCCCACAGGCCTGCAGAGTTAGACCTAAATGCATCCGCACTTCTTTTTAAAAGACACAATAGGAACTTGTGGAGATTCCTTTTCTATGGGTCATTTCGGTGTCCCTCTCTTTAAAGACATGCTTTGGGAGTGTGGTCCTAGCCTCTTAGCTGTCTCCCAGGCTGGGACAAAGGCGCCATTCAGGGCTTTCTGTACTGGGCAAGGGGGGGCGACCTCCCAAACACGGGGCTGGAAAGCTGTAGCATGAGCTGGGCAGGGCCTGCCACCCAGAGCGGCTGCGCAGCCGGCACAGCAGGGACCGCAGGGGCGCAAGGCCAACAGGGGCCCCGGGAGGCCGGCCCGTGCTCTACGGGGGAGGGAACCCACCCAGCTCTATTCTGTTTCTTCCTCCTCACCTCCAACCTTCCTGTCAGCGATGCTGAAGAGGCCACATCATTATTGCATGTCGTGGAAATTCTGCAAAACACAGAAACATGACTTTATTGGGGAAGGCGAAGCAGGAGGTCGGTCACCCATCAGATGTGCTGCTTTTTGTCGTCAGAGCAAACCTAGGAGGCCAACATGCTCCTTCCCTGATGGCAGCCGTGTTCATGTCCACGTGACACATTCCCGAGACCCGCGTACCATGTTACTCAGTGGCGGTACTATTGTTACCGGAACAGGATGTGGGCTTCCCGACACCCTTCCCTCCGGAAACAAGCCAGAAATCATGGTTAGAAAGGCTGAGGGAGCTGTCACGAGCAAAGGAATAAACAATCCGAACATTAAGAGAAATTATCTTACTTACATTACCCGCGAGTCAGGGCACCCAGAATCCCTCAACGTCCTATCAACCCCATTGTTTAACCTTTCCGAGAGAGGCTAATTCTACCTGCCCCACAATGTCTAAGTCAAAGACATTGGGAGCCTCAGCCTCCCAGGTATCCCCTTACTGGTTGCCCCCCAGGCAATACGACAGTTACGTGGCGTTTTGACAGGGACTCCGCTGGTGACAAAGAAAGACCCACATCGTTCCCACGGGATAAAAGCAAACGATGAAACCCTTTCTTCTCACGGCGCCCCGCCACACAGCGCCATCTCTTTGGAAAGCCCAGTTTAATGACGGCCTTTGAACGCTGCGGGCGTTCTGGAATTTCCCTTAAACCCACTAACTGTGGCCGAGGATTCGCTCACGATCACGTGGCAGTGAACTGGCATCCAACTGCCCCAATTTCCTTGTTTTTCTTTAGCCCAAAGTGCAGGATTCACCAGGCGGTGGCTTCCTCCCGCTTTGGTTCCGTAGCCCAGCCTGGAGTCTGCAGTTTGGTCCCATCCTGCCCGGGCTGTTTTCCACGGCACGAGGTCCCCACAGAGGCTACCACTTGTCCTGAACATGGTCTCTTGGGCTGCGTTGGCATCTTGGGTCACCGTTGTCCCCCCTGGAGAATGCAGAGCATTGGTCTGTCCCGCTCACTCACCAAACACTGATGCTCCGGCCTGAGTGGCTTCGGGTATCCTGGCCCTGCAGGGGCGCCTGCCACCACCCCTACACTGCCCTCCTTCGGTATGTCACAGTGTAATGGGTGGGCAGGAAGGGTCCCTTCTCCTTTTGCCCTCTGTGCGACCTCTAGAAAGAGACTGATTCTCTTAGTGAGGACCCACTAAGCACTTAGGACCGAGGAGCTGCATTTGGGAGACCCGTGACCAGGGGTAAAAACCTGGGAAAGGCAACAGGAAGTGGGAAATGACAGGTTAGCTCACAGACGGCAATTAGGTGACAACACTCAATTATTACAGATATCCCTGTCCCGTCGCTCTGTTGTGTGAAGAGCGTGTGGCATGGTTGCCCACCTTCGTCACCATGGCTCCCAGGCGGTGCCTTCCACCCCCGTGGAGGGACACAGTGCACAGGCTAGTGACGAGCCCTGTCAGCTGGGCAGAGCCCCCTGGTGCGCACGCCCTGCACGGCGGGCTCCGTGCGCATTTTCACGAAGGTGGCAAAGGGCAGCCCCAGCAGAGGCCGCTCGCTGACCAGAGGGGATGGGCAGGGTTCATCGCTGCCTGACAGACACTGTAGGGCCAGCCTCCGGTCAACACCTTTCTAGGGACACCCATGGCAGGGACAGAGGGCCAGCGGGACACAGGCAGCTCCAAGCCAGCACGAGGCCGACAAGCAATGCACGTGGTGGGGAGACTCTGCCAGGGTTCCTCGGATAAGGGGGAATTTCTAACCGTAGGCATAGCCATAGCTGAAGGGTGGGCACCCAGGCTGGGCAAGGCATGAGGAAGAGGAGGCCCCGGCATTTTCTGGTAACACCGAGAGGACTCTGGGAGTGCAATGGTCAGCCCAGAGCCCACTGTGGGAAGGACAGGGTGTGGCTGTTCAGATTTGGGAATCACAGTGGGCCATTTTGGACAAGCCTTCTAAAAACGCTCTCCGCAGGTGCTGGAGATGTTCCGGGGTGGGGGGCTGCAATCAGCAGCCGGGCTAGGCAGGAGACCCCAGATGTCTGCACAGACGGCCTGGGAACCAGTCCTCACTCTCAGGTCTGGCCTCTGGGCCCAGGTGTGCAGGGGGCATGATGGTTTCTGGGAGTTCCTACCTTTTTTGCAGCAGTAAGGTGTTCACTCCCCTCCCAGGACTCCGTTTAGCCAGGGTAGACTTTGGCCACCGCAGGCCAGAGAGATGAACCTCAAACCTATTCCACAGACTGGGGTGAGGGGCAAGTACCCCCAGGAAAGGGGAAGCCACGCAGCAGGTTTCTTCACTGGACGTTGGTTTGATGGTGGTAAGTATGTCTATTCATTAGTTTTCTGGTAAGGCTATGTTTAATCAAGGTTTTGGAGGTAATATTAAGCAATCACTTAACCAGGAATTTCTAATGGTTCAAATAAAGGATTCTGTTTAAAAAGCAAATATCCAGTTGTAGAATAAATGCTTGACCTTTGCATGTTCACATCTGACATCACCAGTTTTTGCCACAGACAAGAGTTTTAAACTTTTTGGAATTCAGTTGGATAATCTGGTAATAAAGTGAGGACTAATATATATCTATGTATATATATATATGATGGTTCCAGATGTACTATGTTTGGTAGAAACTGAATACATTGACTAGTGATGGTCCTTTTTATGAGCAAAGCTGTGAGGGTGCCGTGGAGTGGGGACTGAGCTCCTGGGAAAATCAGGAATGTCGGACCTGAGACCCAGCCCTGAGCTGGGCAGGAGAGCATGCTGGGAGTGGGCACATTGAAAGGAAGTGACCTATGTGCCGGGAGCCGGGAGGACGGCTTTGCGGTGGCTGGCTCCCACCTGCAGAGCGGAAGCTATGATTGAGCCTGCTCGTGCAGCATTGTCCTGGTCCCTGTCCATCTTGTTTCGTTCTGGGCTTTGATTATGGCATCAGTCTTTCCTTCTTCTAATTGTCTTCCAATTTTTAAGAAATTGTTGTTCAATTACAGTTGTCCCATTTTTCCCTGTTACTATCCCCTGCCCCACCCGCTCATCCTCTCTCCCATAGTCAATCCCTGCCCTGTGGTCCATGTCCATGGGTCCCTTATATTAGTCCCTTAACTAGACCCTTCCCCTAATTTCCCCCCTCATCCCCCTCCCCCCACCCCTCTGGTCACTGACAGCCTGTTCCTGTTTCCATGCCTCTGATTCTATTTCCCTCATTTGTTTGTTTTGTTCATTAGTGTCCTGTATTAGGTGAGGTCATATGGTATTTTTCTTTCACCACCTGGCTTGTTTCACTAGCATAATGCTCTCCATCAGTCTCTTTGCCACCTGATTGACTGGAAGACATTTGACAGTCAGGAGACGGACCTTTGCACTCCTGCCTGCACCCCCACCACCAAAATGCAATGAGGTCCAGCAACCTGGAAGAAGAGTTGTAAATTCAATCTGGCCTTTATGTCCAGCCATGGCTAGAAAACAAGTGTCACAGATGAAAACCATGTCCGTCCCTGCGCAATAAAGAGGTTTTCATTGGAAATATTAAGGGGACATTTCCCAACCACACAATGTGTGTCCGAAGGAGAGAGAGCGTAACTGACGGACTGTGTGGTTTAACTGGACTGGCTGTGCTCTTTTCTTTCCTTCCAGGAGACTAACTTCCCTTGGCAGGAATCTGACTTTGCCGACACGCTGAAAAAATAGGACTATTCTCCTAGGAGAAGTTTTAGCTCATGGTAAAAATTTAAAAATATATAGGAGGCTATTTCTTTTCAGAGTTCAATGAACTTACAAGGCCACATGCCCGCGACCACTGGGGTGACCGCCTCAGAGAGCAGGGCCCTTCGATCCGCATGCGTGCGGAGTGTGGCTTCCCCCGCCTTCCGGACGTTAGCAAGGCTAGACGAGTGACCGCAGATGGCGCGGCACCTATGCGTTTTCCCTCGGTGACAAGGCTTTTTCTTTCTCTGTCGTATGCGATTGGTCCTACGGCCGGCGGGTCCCTCTGCCTTGGTTTGCAACGAGGACCCTCCGTCCTCCGTGCTGGTCTCAGCGTTTCTGGAGGCAGCCCCTGAACGCTCGCGAAAGCTGAGCAGCTGCTGGAGGGGTGTCGGGGGCCCTGCGCCACCCCAGCACCTCTGTTCAGGCTGCTCCAGCCCCTGGAACAGCGTCCCCTCCCCTGGGGGTCGCACTTCTCTCCTGTGAAAAAGGGTGACTCTGCCCTTCTGACTTCACAGGAATGATCTCTGATCTCGGCCCTGCGGTCCCCGGCTTGGAAGTGCTGCTCAGGGCGCACTCTAGTCCCCTGCTTTTCTTCCATTCGCGGGGATGGACCTCGGGGTACACGCTGTCTCACCCCAACCCCTGGGCCGCGTTTGCCCCCACGAGGCAGGGTGTGACTCCAAAAACTCCTCGGAAGGGAACGCAGATTCCAGGACATGAGCACCCTGTGGTGGCAGGAAGTAGGAAGGGGAGAGGCGAGGACAGCAGGCCCTGCGGGTGGGTGAGCCGTTCCCGTGCCTGTCGCTTTCTCTGCAGTGCAGGGACCCGGCGCGGCCTGGAGCCCACACTGCACCCTGGGGACTCTCCGGGACCCTGTTCCGTGACCATTTTCACCGTTATTATCATGGTCCTCGTGCTCACCACCGACCGCAGGTCTGTTGAGACTCCCCGAGCCCGCTGAGCAGACGTGCATTTCATTTCAGTCACGGCTCTGCAGAGGGGGTGTAGACCCACTGTCCGGAGCAGGGCGCAGGGGCGGCAAACGGCCTCATGACCAGCCCAACTCGCCACCCGCACAGAAGGGGGTGCGTCTGAGGAGCAGGGACGGGCCCCAGCCCCAGAGCCCCACCCCTGCAGGCTGCAGGACCCTGCTCCGCCCAGTGCCCGTCCTCCGGCATCCCCGGTCTGTCTTTCCTCTCTGCCCACAGGAGGCTTACTTCGGACAGGAAAGAGAATTTTTTCCCCAGCTACTGCCCTTTGCTTTCTTTTTCTTTTTAAAGGCCAAACTTCTTGGAAGAGTGGGGAGGAACAATTGTGCCCCACCTTCTTCTTATTTTTTTTTAAGATTTTTTATTTATTATTTTTAGAGAGAGGGGTAGGGAGAGAGGCAGAGAGGGAGAGAAACATCCATGTGTGGTTGCCTTTCACCTGCCTCCAGCTGGGACCTGGCTGGAGACCTGGCTTGCAACCTGGTTATGTGCCCTGACTGGGAATCGAACCAGCGATCTTTGGGTTCGCAGGCCGGAACCTTATCCACTGAGCCACCAGCCAGGGCTCTGCCCCACTTTCTAACCCTCTGCTGGCTTCATCCTCAACGCTACACTGAAACAGCATCGGGAAATCACCGGAAACCTGTAATGACCAAGCCCTCAGGTGGCTTCTGTGGCTTCGTTCTCTGCCGCTTCTGCAAGCACGTGTGTTGCAGCTCCTCAGCGGCCTCTGTCACCACGTGCTGTCTAGTTCCCAGTCACCACGTGTCTGGCGTTTGGCTCTGCACGTCCTTCCCACAGCCGCACTCACGTGACTGAGACTGTCTCCTTACCTTTCGTCAGGACAAGCAGCCGTTTGGCCCTGGTCTCTATAGTTGCAACCGTTTCTTCTAGAAACCCCAACACTAATATTACTCCTCTGCTCATAACTTTAGAACCCTCTTTCCCTCCTCCCTGCACAAAACCAGAACTGGGGGCATCCCTTCCTCCCTGCCACCCTGGCCTCGGGCTCAGGCAGAAGGTCGCTCCATCAGAGCCCCGCTGGAAGCCATTGTGCAGTCGGTCAGGAAGCTTCCTCCCTCCGGGGCGGTTGTGAGGTGCCACGCTCATGGGGGTAACGTGTGAAGTCTAGAAAATCTTGAAATATATGGATGGGGTGGGTCACTCGGGCATCTAACAACCTCTGTTGTGCCGTCATAGAATGAGGGAGCCTTCCTTGAAACCTAACAGGCAGATCAGGTCAAATTAAACACTGCTTTTGCAAGCTTGGCAGTTGAAAAGTTAGAAGCGTTCGATGTGTTAAAGCGTCACGTGACGCATGGTTCTGCAAGCGTGTTCCGAGTTTGCGCAGAACAGAGCTCCGTCAGCGGGTCACCACCTAGTAATGAGACACGTCTCCAATGTTTGATGCTTGAGTGTAGATGCTCATTCTGTGACCTTGGCTGGCTTATCACCTTAGCTCAGAACCTCAACTGCTTTCTTCCCTGTGTCCTCCACAAGTTCCTCCATTACAGCTATCATACCAATTATTTTGGAATCATTGCAATTAATTCTCTAAAATTGGAGATTCATGTTATCTTAGTCAGCCATACTTTTTAGATTTAAAAGAGCATTGGCAGCACTTTCTAGGTGAAACAGTGGGATGCATGGATTATTGATCTGAGCAATTATAATGTGTGTGTGTGTGAGAGAGAGAGAGTGTGTGTACGTACGCACAGTAAACTATAATATAGTTCAGCCTCTTAGAACTGATCCACTTAGATGTGAATGTTAACAGTTGAATCTGAGCACATATAGACAAATACAAAATTATGCTTAAAACTTCTTAACATAACCAAGAGAAGTCTTTGGTAATTATTTTAACATCATGGTTATATAACTACATAGGTGCAACAGTAACTCTGAAAATATTATTTCTTCCTAAAACAGAATCTAATGTTTTAATAAGAACAGCTATTCACTTATTTTTCTGTAATATGTCCTTTTCTATAACCTCACCCATCCTAGTGTAAGAATTTAGAAACCCACACCAGTTGTTACATTTTCAAGAATCATGGGAGTTTCCCCACTGAAATAAGACGAGAAATACTCCCTTCTTGACGTAACTGGAGCCTATGAACATTGAGAAATGGAAAAGAATCTGCAGAGACTCCTGTCCATTTTCTATCAGATACTCATCCCAAGCATGAGCACCCCAGCTCACTAGCTGAATCGTTATAGGACTTTCACTCAGCGAACTGCATTATTCTGTGCCGTTTTGTAAATGTCAGGTTTAAGAGGCGCTGTAGCTGTTGGATTAAGCATAATCCTGGCCTCTATTTGGCCACAGCAGGTCCATCTAGAAACCGGTGAAGTGAATCTGGGTTCAGGCAGCCCCCACGACTTGACAGAAGGGAAAACCGCAGACGCATGTAGAGCTAAGGTGTTGGCACCATACTGAGGGTCGGAGAAGATTCTTTCCCAGGTGCAATGTTGAGGTTACTCTGTAGACAGGAAACTGTCTCAGGACAACAGTTCGGGCCTTCCTGTGAGGACGGGACCCCCGAATGCTGCAGAACAAGGAGCAGAGCCGTGGCTCTCAGACTTCGGCCCCTGGTTGAAATCACCAACGATCGCTCAGCTTTACACTAATGGTATTATTGTGTTCACACTGCTAAATCATCAACATGCCTAAAATTCCAGTCGCATGGCAGCCTTCAATGTCTGGACTTCATAACCACGTTTGTTTGTTGTTGTTTTTATTTTTTCACTTAAAAAATAAATAAAAGCTTCAACTTCAGAGGGGGACTAGTCAAAAAGACCTAAGTACTCAAAAAATACAGTTAAAGGAGAATGTATTGCTGCCTCCCTTAGCTGTAGCTGAAGCAAAGCTCTCTTTCTAGTCTCTTCCATCTGCTTTTCCTTTAGCTCCCGGCTTTGGGGGACTAAGAGAGTCACAGAAGGTTTGATTGATTCAAGGAACCCAGTGTAGAGGATGGTCCCCCGGAGAAGCCATCTGCTTGTTGCAAATGTGACCTAACACCTCCAGGCAAACCGCATGGCCCAGGTGGCAACAGACTTCTGTTCTTGAACCATTTCCGTGTGATGAGGATTTTCATCTTGGCATCATGAACACGGCTTCTGATTTATTTCCCTAGAAGACAGTTTTCCTTTTTTTATCAAATGCTTGGGGGTCACCTTCTCCTGATAACTCCCCACCCTCCTGGGAGGCTCTCCCAACCCCCCGCCCCCAATCTTACCCTAACCTCTCTTTGCTCTTTGCTTGTGCTCAACACTAAATATCTTGAAAGGCACTTAAAAATGCCTTGGACCCAGTCTAGAAATAGTTCACACATAGGAAGAAATGAAACCAAACAGCCTCCCGTTTCTGAGCGCTGGTGTTCAGCGTCCACTGAAATTCAAGAACAACACAGCCGTTCTGGGCTGCTGCTGGGGGAAATGTCACTTTACACAGCCGCTGGTCTCCCTGTTCCCGATTAATGAATGCCGCCGTGTGCTTCCTCCGATAAAACTCTGAATCGCTCAGCCGATCCGCCCTCCAGGAGCGCAAAGGTCAGCAAACGACAAGGAAAAACATGCAAAAAATACACACACAGATTGATGATTCCTCAAGTCCTCGTGTCCACCGCCCCCCACGCTCTCCGCCCGGGGCAGCAAAAAGAACCACTTGCATTTTCTCCCTGAAGCTGTCCCATTTGAAGAGCGTGCCAACCAGGGGGGTTTTAAATGCGATTCCACGCAAATCCTTAAATGGAGGGAGCTGGTTTTTTATGAAATATCTTCAGGCACGGCTGTCTGCCCGCACTGGGGCCCCTGTCTGGCAGCTGGCTGATAAACGCCGAGGCTTTAAATATTACTTATTAGCCTGCTCCTGCATTCTAGCTCACGCCGTCACCCGAGGGTGATTGCTATCTGTTAATTGAATTCCGTGCCAGCTCCGCGTCTTTGCGCGCTGGCTGTTGTAATTTCAACCATTGTCACTTCGTTTCCTGTTGATAAATAACGGTGATAAAAATTAAAAGTGAGGTATTCAGGCATTCTCGAGTGTGTGCGTGAGCACCCATGTGCCGTGCTGCGTGTTTACATGTATGTGCATCTGTATTTGGAGAGTCCATACGTTGCACAAGTCCCCCTTTCGTAAGCCCAACATTTTTATACAGAAGCGCACGTAGCGACCGTTTTTGCTCTTGAGAATGGCTAGAACGTCTATAAAATAGAAGCAGGCATTTTGGGGTTTTTTTGCATAATAATCAAAACCTGGCACAAGGGCAGCCCAGCCTGTGGGCAGTTATCAAACTGTCCATTTATCCACCTGCATGTAAGAACGAGCCTCGGTGATCTGCTAAGCCCTCTTCGTGCTTCAGGCTGCCTGCACCTGAGCCAGGCATCGCACGGAATGGACCTCCAGTGGACAGGGACCCAGCATCGGGTGGCACTCGTCAGCCGCGGTTGCTAAGGGGAAGGGATGGGGGCTGTGGACACCACCGAGTCAAGGATCGCACCTAACCAGTGTCAATCTGACCTCCGTTTCCTCCTGTCAGGAGTGAATCATTTGCTCCAATTTTCTAAGGTTCAGCCAATTTCTAAAGCGTGGTGGACATGTTGCCTTCCCGAGGCTAAGTAGTATTTGCAACATTCAGTGGTTATCGGTAAGAAAATAAGGCGCTGACGTAGCGAATGCAGAAGTTGCATTCCAGGCATTGCTAACAGCCAGGATGACTTCATCAAAGCCTGGAGCAGAACCTGCTCCGTTCACGCAGGGGAGCATGGTTTAGACTTTCTAGGGACAAGTGGATTGTCCTCATCAAGAGCGAGGGGGAGTGAAAACAAAGTTAAAAAACGTTGTATTAGCTATAACATCAAGTACTCCTGAGAGGTAAACCATGAATATTTCCTGAGAAGCCAGACTTGAAGGTGGAAAGAGCGTGCTGGGGTGGGGGAGACCTATCATTTTTAAAGTCACCCCCTCCTCTCGCCACGATAGAGGTGGTGACAGCAGCTACCATTCTGAGCACTTGTTACAGGAGAGGTTTATGTAGATCATCTCCCTCAGCGGCCCACCTTCTGAACAACTGTTCACATGTTTCAGTCTTCTCTGGGCACTGAAACTTGGATACCATCCCTCAATACACCTTTTCTAGAGCTGAATTAAAAGGCATGTTTTCATTTTCGCCATCCCCATGGGTTTTCATTTTTTGGCAGGTCACGTTTTAGCTGAGTGACTTCAGGTCAAAGAATATGGGAAAGCAAAGGAACTAGCTGGGCAGGCCTGCGTTCCTCCCCTCGTTCCGCTAAGCCGGTTGTGAAGTTGTCGGGGTAACTGCTGGACAAGGGCTCCTGTCTCCTGGATAGAGGTCCTTGCACTTGGCACCCGAACTTTTCCCCTCCCCGGAGCAACCCTGACACCCCCTGGATCCTCCAGGTCCCATCTGATGCTGGGGCAGTGGCGGGACTTCCACAGTTGGTGTCTGCACGGCTGGCTGAGTCCGTCTGTCAATGAATTCCAAACGAAAACAGGCCATTCTCAAGGGATGAGAGGCGGTGCGGTGGAAAACGGGGACCTCGTCACCTGGGGACCTGTCTCCATAACTCTCCAGGTCCAGAAGGACTCGCTAATGATATTTAGCCAGAATACGAGCATGATATTTTTCCTGTCAAAAGCGAACTGTAATTGCATCTAGGTTTTAATATGCGTGCATTCTTTCCTATACGTGCACTACAGCGGTCAACATTCAGGAATCATTTTAGTTCAGTGATTGAGTGGAAGTCTCCATGAAAATAAATATCCAAGTATTATCTAAATATTTACCTAATGAGCTATTAAAATGCAAGGGGTTCTCATATGTGTAAATAATTGCGAGTAGCATATGTGTGAAAATCCAAAACAAAAACGTCCGCCGGTAATATGTGACTCATCATTCAGCCAAAGCACATCTCGAAGTTTTGTTTAATAAAGAACTAGATGCTATCCTCCTGAGCATAACGCATCTTTTAAAGCAATTAGAAATCAGCAGAGGAGTTCAAATGTAGCAAGCAGTGTTGAAACGTTATTAAGGGTCCATTATTAATTTTTCCTTGAATTATGGAGTGCCTAACACCCAGAGGAATATATGTTAAAATCGAGATCAATTCTATTACAACTAAGCCCACGGGAAGCAAGTTCACGTGTTCTAAGGAAATTCTGACCAATCACAAAATACATAGCCTGTAGCGAGAATCATTGAAAAGTATATTTCCATTCTCAGCAGCTGAGAAGATTTTCAACCAAGCCACCAAAACATGTGTTCTCAAAATATTTATTCAAGTGAAATTTTAAAGCTGCGTTAGGGATCCTGGAGAAAGGCTACAGAGGCGGAGACACTGGGAGGCTGGTCGGCCGGCAGGCTGCGTCCACCGCGGAGAAGCGCTGGGTAACTGCTTCCTATCTGTCCTCTGCTAATCGCTGCCCTGGGGGGAACCACTTTCCGCACACAAATAGCTGACATCAGTTAGTTCACAGCTAATGGGTGACCCTGTCATGTTCCCAGCGGCAGGCTTATGGAAAATGTTGGGACAGGCAAACCCATCCGTAATCTGCTGGGAAATGGCTGCGCGTCCTCCTTCCTCTTTTTCGAGATCACCCGAAACAATCAAGCTGCTGAACAGGACACGCGTGGCAGTTTTCTCCATCTGTGCGGGCCACCCTCACGTGACGTTTCAAGTCCCAAACAGCAGATTAAAATTACAATTGACAGCCCTGGCTGGTGGCTCAGTGGATAAGGTGCCGGCCTGTGAACCCAAAGGTCGCTGGTTCGATTCCCAGCCAGGGCACATAACCAGGTTGCAAGCCAGGTCTCCAACCAGGTCTGTAGCTGGAGGCAGGTAAAAGGCAACCATACATTGATGTCTCTCTCCCTCTCTGCTTCTCTCCCTTCCCCTTCTCTCTGGAAATAATAAATAAAATCTTTAAAAAAAAAAAATTACAATTGACCTTGAGATTGTATTACTCCTTCACGCTCACCTTGGTCAAGAATCTGAGTGGGTTGAAAATTAATTTCTCAAAGTGACTTCTGATGCATCGAAAGCAGTAGGACATCACTGATGATGGGGCTCCCAGCATTCTCTGTGGAGCAGGGCCCCGGTTAGGGAAGAGGGTGTCTTTCTTTGTCCGTAAAGGGTGAGCCTCAAAAAATAGCCACACTGGACAAGGACTGAGGACCTGGTCAATCACAATTGTAGAGTGTTTTCTACTTCAAAATCAACGGACCTATAAAATTCCAATATTTTCAAACTAGGAATATATACAAGGTCTGTCCTAAAAGTATCGAGCCAGTGTCCATATAATTAAGGTAGTTGTCACAGCTGATATTTTCAGGACAGGCCTCCTATACTATAGAAAGTACTATGTTTGACTTACTCTATAAATATTTCACAGAAAATCTATTTTTCAGGGAATTTTGGATTTTTAGCTGAAGGTAACTTCCCCGGGTGAAAACACCTGATTTGTAGATGAGTCTGTATCCTCATGTTGGACCCCCATTTCTCCATGGTTTCCATAGTTTGTTCTTAGGACTGTTTCCCAGTTCTGCACGAGACTTGATTTATAGTTCTTTCCTACGCGTTTGGGAAATGACCATGTCCTAGGTCCCGGAGACTGGCTGGCCCTCTTGACTGGGCTGGACATGGCTTCCGCCACCCAGACAGGCGTGGTCCATGCCTGCCCTTCCGAAGGACCAACTTGGAGTCTTCTATTGATTTGTGTTTTACGTCCGCACGTACAGGTGGTCCCTCTGAGAGACATTTATTTCCATTATTTTTGACTCCATTTGGTAAATCCTGCTGGCTTTAGATGGCAGTACTTTGTGTGGAGTATGCACGCGTGACGGCTGTGCAGGGACGCAGGCTTGCCACACGTCGCGTGTTATCACGGAGATGCTGCAAGTCATGGTTTTCACAACGTGGCACCAAGTTCGGGGTGCACGTTCGCCGACAGGTCCGTGTTGGGTTCAAGTACAGAGCTGCGGAGAGGACTCGGGCGTCTCATAAGCCAACTCCCCCCAACGGGAGCTCCCCCTTTTCCAGGAAATCCACCTTCCAGGGTCCCGGCCTAACGTCTCCGCCTCCTTGCACCATGTCCGCTCACTCGGCTGCGGTGCCACCTCTGTGTTTCCGATGGGGAGAACTTCTCCTTCTACGCGACTTCATCGCAACGCGTGCCTGCGAATTTTCCCTGTTCCCCCTGAATTTGGACGCGATTCCAAGGCTCCTGGAGCTGCGAGGGTCTCTGGGAGAATCTGGCCGTCGCGGGCAGGGGCCCACAGGCCCTGTGTGGTGTGGGTTTCCTGGCCCATCGCTCCCGTGGCCTCCGGGCCAGCGGCCTCCACTGAGTTTTGCTCCTTAATGGGCTGAACGAGGAGCTCCGGCACCGGGTCTTTAGCCACGTGAAATCAATCGGGTTAGAAGAGTTTTCCCCTGAGGGGCCTGCCTCCTATCACGGTCCCGTCTTCCTCTTCCTGGGCAGTTCCAGGATAACCGTGAACTCCGGAACCAAACTCTAGCTCCGGGACGGGCAGTAATTACATTTTCGTAGGGGCGGCGAGAGATAACCTGTGAGAATGCAGGTTAATTACTTTTTTTTTCCTGCCGTGTGCTTGAATCACACCGGTGCTTTAATAACTGCAACCTTTTTATGCGAGAGGTCCTCGGAGACTGGAAATTAGCAACAATAAAATAACCTATCTCCATTTCGACAATAATTGTGGAGGCAATTGCACAATAAAAATAGGCCCTAAAAGGGCGGCCTGGTGCTCGCTGCCGTCCTACCCACTGCTGCGCTGTCCCAGGGTCTCTGTCTTTGCCATTCATAACATTAGTCACATGCCCTCGTTTTGTGCCCCCTGTTCATGTAATTCTGGAAGTCCTGAGCGCCTAAAACCAAGTCTAATGGATTGTCAAGGAGCCACAATACTGACATTTTATCCCATTATTATAATTTGTTTTCAGGAGGCATATTTTTAATTATTTGCATGAATAATGTCATTAGGTATTCATGCCAATACAATTCTGATAATTCATTTACATGATGGAAATTTCTTAATGATCTGATGTCAATGTAATCGCAGGAAGTTGACATAAATTTAACTTTTAATACATTCTTGCTAACACCACCAGCAGTATACAATTATTCTACAAGAGAGGGAAAAAATCCATTGGGGAAGAATTTACATGGAAGGGAAAGCCAACCTTTCAAAGGGTGCATAGGCCCAGAACAAAAATACCTGCGTCAGGCGGGAATCAGGGCTTTACCAGGAAAAGGAGCCTGTGGGAAGCCGGTAGCTTCCTAAAAACTAAACTTCCCATGACGATAATGTTCTTGCTGCAGGAAAAGGCGCTGGCAGCCACTTTTTCAGTTTGTTTTCATTATTTTTTCCTTAGAAATCTTTCAGAAAGGTTTTGAAGCCTTTCGTGTGCCATTTCCATCTTTGTCTTTGCTCATTTAAATTCCACTTGAAGAATGTAACAGGGAAAATGATGGGCCATTGTTATTTTAACCTCAGAACGGGACACATCTGTGTGTGGTGGAAAGGCCTACTTTCACCCTCTCGGGCAGTTAGGTGACAGGGGTACTAACATGCATTAAGTCATTGGCCCCCGTTGACATGTTATCTTCCCCTCCAGGGACCCCTGACAGAAGAGTCTATGGGAAACATCTTAAAGTTGCAGAGTGGGAGGGATACAATCACAGGAGCCCACCTTGGAGCCAGGAGCTATGAACAGCAAAAGAGACCCTTCCACTCAGATTCACAAATACACAGATATATAAATGTAGATATTATGAATATGTACAAACATACACTAGAAACATGCACACTGAATATATTTATATATACATATACAAATACATGTATAGTCAGTCACACGTACAAACATGTACGAGGTCTGTCCCGAAAAAGTCTAATCATTGTTAACATAACAAGAATGGTTGATGAAATCTGGCAGCCAAGAAGAGTGGGCTGGCATGTGCATGTATGAACAAAGAGGACTTCACTGTACTGGTCAGTGGGGGTGGTAGAGACCATTGACTGAGCGTGTGTACTGTGTGGCTGTCGCATTCAAAACGACGGTGTGAGTAGAGCCATAAATCTGCATTAGATTTTGCATTAAGCTCCAGCATTCTTCTGCAGAAACTATTCAGATGGTTCAGAAGGTGCAGCTATGGACAGCTGGTGATGGGCAGCTTCACCCCAACAATGCACTTGCTCACGTACCACGTCTCATACAGAGGTTTTTGGCAAAATATCAAATTACCCAGATGACTCAGCCCTGCCCCCTTTACAGCCCAGATTCGGTGCCCTGTGACTTCTGGCTTTTCCCAGAACGAAAATCACCTTTGAAAGAGAGGAGATTTCGCACTGTCGATGAGATTCAGGAAAGTGTGACAGGGCAGCTGATGGCAGCTGGGAGAGCTGAGTGAGGTCCCAAAGTGCCTATTTTGAAGGGGACTAAGGCATCATTGTCCTGTGTACAACGTTTCTTATATCTTGTGTCTTTTTTCATATTACATGGCTGGGTACCTTCCAGACACACTTCATAATTTATTCCATACTTATCTGTTAAGTAAAATATAATACTTACAATGCTAACTACCCTCTGGACTTTAAGAAAACCAGTTTTAAGATCTTCTAGAAACCAACAATACATATAAATACACTTCTTTGTAGGCATTGATTTTGGTCTTAGCAGGGAAGGTAAATGACTTATTATTGTACCATGGTCCTACACCCTCGTAAAAGCCATCAGCCTCTGTTAATATTTCAGTTTCCAGATTCTCTTGATGGAAGAAGAACAACTTTTACTCCCTCCGATCCCTGTATTGTCTGCTGCTCACATCATTCCCTCTTTTATCAATATTCTCAAATAATAGCACCTAATATTGCGTTTCCGGAGTTGCTAGCTTGCTGCACGCAACCCGGGGTGTCATCCAGCTGCGTCAGAGCTGCGTCACCTGCGCATTGGGCGCGCTTCCTCTGCGCACCTGATGACTGGCGCCCCACCCCTGCTTCTCACCTCCCAAAGCAGGTGCTGGCTACAGCGAGATTCGATGAAAACCTGAGAAACTGTTCAGAGGATGCGTGAAAAAAGAGTGACTAAATACATAATTTCAGAAAACCAGGGTTGGCACATTTCGTATGAAGAAAGCACTGCAGGGCCAATGAGGTGGCAGGAGGGCGCGCAGATGTGACAGCCTGTGGCCAAGCTGCGGTGTGTTTTCACGGAGCGTCTTGTAGTCACAGCATCCTCAGGCATCAGCTGAGACTACATGCCCAGGGCAGGCGGCTCAGAGTATATTTTCATCACTTCGGATAACGGGGTGGGAGGCTCTCTGAGACCCAGCCTGGGGTCAGGAGGCGGCAAGGCAGTGGCATGGGAAACCTGGAGGAGGACACAGTTGGGCCAGACAAAGTGAACAGGGCAGCACCCGGACCAGATTCTTGTAGGTGGTGTCCCCTACAAGACCACCTGGAGGGGTGGTCCCCTGGTTCTGGGAAGTAGCCTCAGTCTCCCAAGCTGTTCCATGGGTGAAGGGCACCGGCCCACTGGAACTGACTGACGTCACCTCCGCATCCTTCTGTGAGGAACCTAAGGGGCAAAAACATCCTGGATAAATCGCTACACCCACAACAGCTACCCACGTCACCCACGGAAGACAGTGTTTGAACTCATCAGGGGAAAGACTGAAGCTGGACCTATGAGAAAGATCAGGCTGCGTGTTCAGTTTGATTCCTCACCCCAGATTGCAAGAAAGCAGGAACGTGGTGGTCTAACCCCCCGGGCCCTTCCCTATCTCTCTGAAAATACTGCTCCCCGAAACTAGCCTGGGCAGGGAGAGAAGACGAAGGAGAAACTTTCCTGAATAATCGTATTCATCGGCGCGCTGTATGCATGCGATACCAATTGCTGTGCCATGTTTCCACATTTGAGGAAACACAAACCTTGACTCCACATGTTAAAAGGCCATATTATCTTTAACTGTGGAAGTGTTAAAAAATGATTAGGGTGTTTACAACTCCAACTCGGTTCACAAGACATGCAAAGAGTTTTTAAAAGAACTTTCAGTGGACGTACAGAAGCTGCCGCAGCATCTGAAAAGTGGAAAAGTGGGAAAATCCTGGCTGTTTCTACGTGGGTAAATCCTGTAGAATAATGACGTGCACTGTCAAGTGATTTGAGGACCAGTCCTCGCTTTACAAACATGTTGCTTTTGACTAAACATCACACATTCAACAGCTACCCCTCCATTGCCCAGCCCTTCCATTTTTGCTGTTAGAACGCACATACACCGAGCAAATTGCATGATTTAGTTACCTTGGTCTGGTCTCATTTATCGACTTAATTTTCTTCAGATACTGAAATGACCCGAGGAAGCGGAGACCCGCTCGCCAATTCCCTGGACCAGTCGCGGAGCATTTGGGAAATTGTGCTGAACGCCCCACTGTGCCGCGCAGACCAGGGCTCGCTCGGACAAGAGGAAAATCGCTCATCCTGGGCACCGATTCCGTTCAGTCTCTGTTCGAAGGGATTTATGTGGGTCGCAGTGCCGGCTGCAGCGGTGTGTCAGATGCCACCCCTAAGACACTCACGCTTTGGTGCACAGCGCTCCTTAAGCACTATGGCCGGGGCTCCGCGGGGCGTTTGATGGGTGATAATCTCATTTCCTGCTCCCCAAAGCCCGGTGAAGCCCCCTCCAGGGTGAGGGTCCTGGGCCTGTTCAAGGTCACAGAGTGAGAAAGAAGGTGGTGGAGCTGGGCTCAAACCTCGGCCCCCCAGTCCTCTCGCTGGAATTTCCTGTCGAGTTATCTTCTTCGGGACTACGGGAGTCCCGACTCGGTGAGCCCAAGACGGGTGCGCCGTGCTCTCTGGAGAAAGCGCTGTCCCCCGCAGGAACGAAGGTGCCCGTCCGAAGGCCTGCTTTCTGCTGCTCTTCTCTGACCAGCTTCATTGCAGAAGCATAAACTGAACTGGCGAGGATCGCGCCTCGTGAAATAAGCCAGGCAGCAACAAACAAATACCGCATGATCTCCCCTAATACAGGACACTCATGAGCAAAACAAACAGATGAGCAAAACGGAACTAGAGGCATGGAAACAGGAGTGGACTGACAGCGACCAGAGGGGAGGGGGAAGGGCCGAGGAAGTTTGATTGGAGTTTCTCTGACTATGAGAGAAGCCGGACACCTGACTAAAGACTGATGGGCTGTCCGGATTGGCTGCTCTGTTCTCTATTTGTATCCTTTGCATGTTTTCTCTTGGCTTTTTTGCATTACTGTCATCGACGTGCGAAATGTTCTTTATGTATCTGTAAATGTTGATCCTGCATCTCATTTTTAACTTAGCCTTCGGCACCCCGAGAGTGCAGTGTTTTTTCTCCATCTTCCATTTGTCAGTAAACTATGCATGGGTACCTTTGCGTTAGAAAATGTATTTTATTTTTAAGTAGTCAAGTCGATTTAGTGTCTCTTGGATGACTTCTGGATTTACTAGCTAGGCATAAGAGCTCATTGTCACCTTTAAGTTTAATATATGGCTGGTCTAACTTTGCTTTATAGTTTTTACCTTTGGTTTTCAACCTTTCAAAAAGCCAATCCATTTAGCGTTTTGCATATTATGAAAGAGAGACTTGAAGCTAATTTACTTTAGACAGAGTAGGTGCCTCAGCTCCCTGAGGAAAAGGGTCTCCCTTGCTCTCTGAATTTACTCCTTTGTCAAAATTCATAATATACTGGCATCTACTTCTAGGATTTCACTATGAGTCCACATTTTAAAAGATTGAGTATTTTGGGGTTTGTAGAAATGCTATTACCAGGAAGAATAAGTTTACCCCTCTTTTCCAAGTATTCTGAAGACTATTTCTTTTTCTTATCTTGCTAGGTTTCCTAGAACGCTTGGCAATATTAATGATAATAGTGATAGTAAGTATCCCTGTCTTGTTCCCAGTTTTAGTAGAAATTGTCTTTCACATTTAAACGATTTCTTCCTGACCCTGATTTGCTTCAATGTTTTATTAGGAGCACCTGCAAATTTCATCAAATGTCTTCATAGAAGGTGCGGAACGATTCTAATGTTTCTCCTTAAATGGGGTGATGTCTTGAATTGTGTAAAAAGATATCCTGATCATCATGAATCATTCTTTCCTCCCCAAAATAACGTCTGTTTAAATGTATGTTAGTCATCCAAGAACACTGCTGTATTTCAGTTGCCGGGTCTTCATGCAGGACGTGCATCTAGAGTTATCATAGGGTGGTTGTTACAACAGTTTGGTTTTCTGTACCCTCCTCCCTGCTTCCGGGGTTTGTGCGTTTGGTCAGCGTGTCCGTGAGCAGCTTGGCCTGGCCTGGAGGCGTGTGCCAGGGCCTGTCCGCCCTCCGCCAGTTCGGTGTGACCACTGTTGAGGGAGCCGGTCCTTCCCTGTGTCCCACCCTCATCCCTGACCTCTGCAGACGTCCACAGGGCCCTCACAGGCACACAAACAGGACCTTCAGGGGGCAAATGACATCATGCTTATAAATATGTCAGGAAGCAGCTTCAAAGCGGCGTCACTGAAATGTTCTCCGGGACGATGGGACTGGATGTGACCCAGAAGAAAGGCTCAGATATTGATGGATCAGCCACTGTGTCAAGGCGGAGGAAGGAGCACTGCAAATCAGCACGTGGAAGCTGCAGGACAAACTGCCCCCTTCCATCGATGAAAAGAAAAAGAAAGGCGACCTGGTTTGAGAGTCATACCTCACTGCTGCACCGTCTCTGAGAGCAGATGCTGGTGGGGGGCTAAGAGGGGTGCGTGTCCACAGCTGAGCTGTGGCTGCGTGGCCTCGCCGCCCCTTCCTGGGTTCATCCTCAGCTCACTTCCCCGCCGGGGGAAGCGGTTCAGCCCACAGAATTCCTACAAACCTTTTGTACCCAAGAGGCAGGAACATGCTGACCTCACCAAAGCTCAGGGACACCGGTGGGGGAGCCCCTCGAGGGGACCCCACAGCCATGTCTGAAGGGCCTTCCTCTGGACAAAGCTGCTGTTGTGGTTTCATTTCTAGAGCAGCCAATGCATGTTTGAGGAAATCAAGCTAAGCAACATTTCTCTAAGAGATGAAAAAGCATCCATTCTTCCATTGCAGGCAGAAAGCTACAGCAAATGCTTCATGTACGTTGATTTCTAAACCGCTCTCTGCCTAGACCTAGTCATCTGTTTTTCACAAAATTGACTCAACTTGCCACATCTCTTTGCAAATCTCCTTCTTTATTCAATAATATATCACAAACCAAGTCCCACATCATAAAAAGCCTTGTAGAATACATCATTTTAACATTAATTTATTTTGCTATTATGTAATGGCATTGAGATTTTATTTCATTCTTTTTCTTGACAAGGTTAAGTTTAGGTTTTCATTTTCATAAACTGCTAGGTTTTTTTGTTTTTTTTTTTGCCATACACCTTTTTGGGTTTTGTTGATTGAGGGGGAGTAACCCCACTGCACTTCCATCGCCCCCTGTAGATTGTAATCCCCCCGAAATCCAACTTCATTTGCACTGCATTTCGCTAACGAAACGCAACCAATGAGTGGAAACCAAGCTCATCGCCGCTTGATTTCAAAACGCGGTGTCTCTGTGTCTCACGACCGTCTCACTGATGGCTGCTGCTTCTGTAACCAAGTTGGTGAAATCACTCCCATTTCACTTCTGCAGCTCGACCCCAGGAATCCTCACGTGCGCAAAGAACAGGAATCCTGGTGCCATGTCCGGACCCCGGCGCGCTCCTTCAGCTCAGCTCGGAGGGGCCACGATTCCACCAGCAGATGCCTCCTAGGTGAGCACGTTGCCAGGCCTCTGCCGGGATGGGAGCTCTTACTCCCAGCTCATCTCAGAACAGCGTCTCTGCAGCTTGTCCAGAGTTACTAGCTCACTGGCGTTTTCCTCAGCGCATTCCAGGCTCTCAGAACGGACACAAGGACAGAAAGTCACAGAAGGGATCGGTTACTTCGTGGGGTTTTAGGAACATTGGAAATGCGTGAAAAGACGTCTGTGAAAATAACCGAGACCATTTAACTATTACCTTTGGGTCCTACGGGGTGAAAAGGGGAAGGGGACTATAATCAATCTGTTGTGATAAGTTTACGTGGTGGCCGATGATGACTGGGATCAGTAGGGTGATTGCATGGTAAGGTAGAAAAACGTCAATCGCCTGAGACCAATATAACCAATATAAGATTGTATACCCACTACACCTAAAGAATAAATCTTCTTTAAAAGCGCGTTCATCCAACCTCGTTCAATGCAGTAGCAGCCAAAGCTGCAGTTTCCCCGAAGCGGGTGCCTTTTGCGGCTGAGCCCAGAGGCTGTCACCTGATGAAAGCTCTGCAATCGCTGTCCGGTCCCCAGCACCTCCCCGCTGGGCCCCGGAGTGAAAACCCGCTGAGGTGACACGGCCCCTCCCACCAAACATCCAAACGAGCAAGAACTACTATTTCCATTCATGCGGCCGGAAGTCAAGCCGCTCGGAGAACAGTGTGAAAATTATCGACGCTTCTTCCTGCGTTCGTCCTCCCGAGCCTGCACGCACAGCTCCACGTGCAGGAAACTGTCGGCCTCTGGATGCCTCCGCGTGTGCAGATGTGCATACACGCGTGTGCGTGTGCGTGTGATGAGCAGAGACTTGGGAACGGGGACAACAAAGAACCTCAGCAGTGGTTAAACAGTCTCAAAAGCTCTGACCCTCCCACGCCCCGTGACAATATTGTAGATGCCGGAAACTGCCACCTGCCCCTCCGGCGGGCCACCCACCGCTGAACTTCTGTGGGCCCAGCTGGCGACGAAGATTCAGCACCGCGTGACCTTGGTGGCTTCGCACCTGACCTTAACATCGAGTAGGTCGTTTGTCTCAGCCGGCCACCCAGGGAGGTCACCTGAGACCCCTGGAGGAAATCTTGTGGCGTTCCTCAGCCACTCACCCTCCGCCCTGTGCCGGGGCCCTTCGGGGGCTGCGGGAGGTGCGAGTTTCAATTATTTTCAGTTGAAAATAATTTAGGTGCCTTTAGGTCCGTCGTAAAAAGTGACCTGAGTTCCTACTGAGTCTCGTGAAGGGAAGCCCCAATTTGGATGTAGAAAAACATTAACCACTCATGGCTGCCAAAGCGTTGGTAAAACACCAACTCTTTCCTTCCCAAAATAGCCAGTTTGAAGGTCGTGAACACACAGGCACACACACACACATACACAAATGCACACGCATGTGTACACATGCACACACATGCATGAGCTCTAAATGTTCATTTTAAAGAGTCCTTGTTTTTAAGAAACGTCCACCTGTGGTTTGGTAGCCCCAGACTGAGGTGAGGTCTTAAAATCTAGGGATGAAATAAAGGGACGTCAGACTTATTACAAGTGCCATCACATTAAAAGTGACATAAAAGGACCTGGATTTTTTTTCTTGCTCCACAACTTTGGAATCAAATAGCTCCATCTTCAAAGCCACGACGTTCGTGGCCAGCCTGGCAGGCCCCGCCTGCCCCTGGAAATGGAGCTGCTTTCCCTCCGGCTCTGAGCTGTCACCAGGGGTCAACACCCTGCCCCCAGGGGCCACTGTTGCCCCAGCTCAGATCCAGGAGAAGGGCGCCTGTTCTTCCCCAGGAAGGTAGGACGTCGCTGAAACCATGCAGAGCTCTCAGGGATTCATCCTTGAACATGGTCGGTTAGCATCTCACCAGCTGTCCTGCTGCCTCTGAACTTGAGCGGGCAAATAAGGAGATCCACCCCGCACTTCCTCCCCTCCCTGTCCCCGGACAGCTGGGCTTAGTGAGGGGCAATACGTGCCAGTGACCTGCTGTCCCACAGGAAAGCAATAGTCCTGTGGTCGGCCCCCCTACCAAACACACGCGCGCACACACACACACACATGGATCTTCGCAGGGCCTGAGCTCTGGCCTCACAAGAAACAGTGTCTCAGGTGCCGCAGTTGTGTGCAGGTGCGGGGCTGGGGTCCTCTGTGGGTGAGCCCCGGGTGCCGCAGTTGTGTGAGAAGGGGGAGCCTTGCGGAGGGAGTGCAGGCCCAGCGTGAGAGAGGCTTCTGGAAGCTGCCGGCTCTGGGCCCTAGGGCACTCGCACAGATGTCTCTTGGGGGCAGATACCATCCATCCAGCCGCGTCCTCACAGACAGACAGGGCACGGCAGGCTCCCCAGGAGATTCTTCCAGAGAGTGAGGTGGGACTTTGGTAAAGGAGACCCCCCCCCTCCAACAGACACTGGACCCCGAGGCTCCAAACTCCTTTCGGCTGAAGGAAAAAGCCAGGCCCAATGGGGACCTCCCGGAGCCCACCCCACCCCCACCCGGCCGCCTGGCCACACGTGAACGGGGTGATGAGTGTGTCAAAACATTCGCATCAAATCCTCAAGGGCTATATTTGCAGCTCCGCGCAAACTGCCTCGGGGAGCTAACTGTCCTGCCGTGACTTTGTGATAATCTCTGGCTCCTGGCTGGTCATGGGGTGTCACACGCACTATAATTAGATCTGGAAAATGCCTACAGGGAAAAGGAAATGGTGTGATTAAGGGAACCTATCACATGCCCCACCTCACCCTTCAGCAAGCTTCCCGAAATGCACACGACCGGCGGTGTCCACAGGCGCCCTTCAAGGGCAGAGGTGTCAGATGGGGTAACTGCCAGGCTGGGGGCCGCTGGCTGGGGTCCCCCTGGCCAGGCAGCCCCTTTCCGCACCGGAATCAGCCCGGCCAGGTCATCAGCGGAGGGTGCACATCAGCGGACACGTGCTGCCAGCCTCAGGGTAGAGAAGAGCAGGCACTTGGACACTGGCCTTTGTGCCGGGCCGCAAAAGCCTGCAGCTGGCCTCCTGGGTGTGCTGAGGTCTCCCCCAGCCCCTTTCCTCACCCGCCACAAGCCCCCCACTCTGTCGGGACAAAGAATTACAGGGACGAAGAACAAGGGGAGAAGGAGGGAGAAGCCTAGCTTCCCTTGGGGGCCTGTCATGAGCCCAAGCAGGTCCCCATAGCCACCAGAGAGACAGGAGCCGAGCCCAAGACCGAGGTCTGACATCGTGCCCCAGTGAAGCCCAGGTGGTGGCAGTTATCTCGTTGGTATTGAAAGAAGCTGATTATTACACGAGTCCTTGGTCAGATCTGTTATTTTAAAGAAAAATGACAAAGGAGCTTGATCACGGGTAGATGAGAGGGCTGAACCTCTTGAGTTGTGTAAGACTGGATGGACCGTCTTGTTGGGGACGCTTTTGTTCACTCCGGAAGCGTTTATTAGACACTTGTTAAGAGCCGTGCACGGCTGGGAAGACAGGAGGCTGGGAAGGGGCGAGTCACAGCACTGAGTGAGCACCACTGGATGCACATGAGCGGAGTTCGAGCCACTGGATGCAAACGTGGGCAGAGGAGTGGGCAGAGTGGGCAGCTCACGAGGGGCTTCCTGCAGGAGGGGGCCTGGGAGAGCCTGGGGGCGGCAGGCAGCCTGGTGTCCCAAGAGCAGAAGTCATGCCTGGGCCGGGCGTGGCTCATGGCTTTGCTGTTGGTTTTGCTGATGGCCTCAGTATGGTTCTCCGGGGAGAAAGGCAGGTCTCTGCCCCGAGGCGCGAGAGACTACGGCGTTGTTAACGTGAAAAGAATTAAGTGGGGTGACTACAAAAAGAATTGCCACTTGCCTGACTAACTCAGAATAAAAGTCGTCTTCTAAAAATGACTTTTATCCTTCAAAACAGCTCTTAGAAAAATGAGAAATGCCAACAGATTTCCTACACTGATCTTCTATGAAATATCCCCCAAAACGTTAATAAATGTGTCACAAATAAGCGTCCATGATCAGACAAGATTAGGGAAAATTCTGGGTGTTGCTTGAAATGTTTTTTTCTTTCCATGTTAAAGGCTCTGGAAAGTTCTGCTGCAAAGGATCATCCTTTTTTAAGTGAATTGTAATCTATTATATAGTTACACTTTTTAGGGAAAAAATATATGTAATTGTATTTAATCTATCATTTCCAAACGTTTTCCTCCTGCATGTGTATCAACAACCTAAGGAATAATTTCTCAGGAAATGCTCGTTCGCGAAACTAGAGATAATTGAAAGAGAATGGGGTCTCTGTCTTTATTATCTGAACTTTCAAATGAAAATAAAGTGCTCTTGAAAAAACCCTTTGAGATGATATGGACTCATGCTGTCAGTCAACAGTAGGCCATCGGTTTTTTCACGGCATTGGTTCTAGTCCCGCCTCCCGTCTCCCCAAGAGGAACCCTGCTGTTCCCATTGGCCATCTGGTCCCCAGAACCTCCAGCAGGGGGACCCGTCCACCAGGGCTGGTTGTGAAGGGCCTGGAGACCATTCAAGGTGAAGATGGCGCAACAAATAGCAAGCCAGAAATGTCATCTGCTCTACAGGGACACCACATTATAAACGTGTCATCACGGCCCAAGAATGTTGCTATGAGAGCAATCTGTGCTGCTCAGAATTTTATCATTGGGTTTTATCACGTGTGCATTTTAAATATAGCTACAAGAGCCCACAGGGGGAAGAATGAGGGACCAGCGAGTGTGTTTATAAAATAATTACCAATGATAAGGACTTAAAAGTTTCTCTCCAGGGCTGACAACTCAAGTAGGCCAATTTTCTGTCAAAATTGTGCAGAAAAACTCAAGTGTGATAGTAAATTTGAAAATAAATGGAAATAAGCTACTTTTGCTGAGATGAGGGGCAAACACAACTTTTCAAAAATAAAATCCCCAGAAGAAGGAAGCAATGTTTGGGGAAGTTGCATAATGGCGAAGTCCACATTCTCAATCTGGATTATTTTTTCTTAAACTCCTTCTCCCAGATTTCCCTCCACACATGCCTCCCTCAAAAGGAACCAAAACAAAACAAATTAAAAAAATGTTTTAGAATAATTACAAAGTGACTTGTGGAGAGATAAAAACATTTGGTTCAAAGTGAAAGCAATGGTACGTTGGCCAGAACTGTTGGAAAGATGACAAGTTAAGTAGCCAGAAAAGAAGATCAAAGCTACAAAATGGAATGTCACTCGACACACAGGCAATGCTCTGCTCCTGCCTGAGCCGGAGGAGGTGGCAGCTCCTTGAGGGGACACATTGTCCCACCGGGGAGGACTTGTACAGCATGACAGGTGCGGGAAGCTAATAAATGGTGGCATTTGCAAGGGAGTGGAACAATTTATTCCCTCCCACGGCTTAGCAGAGTTTTCATGTGATACTCATGGAACCTCTCACCAGTAAAACCGACACACCTCGGCCATTCTTCCATTGAAATGCCAACAATGCCAACATGCCCCTATAAATAGACTGTAAACGAAACAAATAGACTGCTGTCCAATTTCCCATCATCCCCTGTGGATGATCCCAAGAATGTGATCACTTAGATTTTTTGTTTTGATCTCATGTGAAGCACTGTTGGATGAGGATGTCACTCCCACATTCTCTGTACTTTTATTTACCTTTTACTTCACCCATGAGAAAGCGGTCAAGGTGTACACTGTAAACTGTGTGAGAGACAGATCTGGGGAACCGTACGGAGTGCCCAGCATTTTCCTACCAAGGCAATGTTGGCTTAGAATGGCCCTCCTCCATCCTGTCTTCCCTGGGGGTGTGACTGCAGAGGGCCAGGTCTCCAGGCCAGGCGAGGTGGCCACATGGTGACTATTTCTAGCAGCCAGTCCAGAGGACCTGGGTGGAATGATAACACTTTGATGAGGGAGGAGGTAGGGCCACTAAGCTCACTGGCGAGGGCACATGCCGGCCATTCCCCAGCCAGCCCCGCGGCCCATCAAACCCAGCCTGGAGTTTATGTCACAGAGTCAGTGGCGACTAAGAGCTAAAATCAAATCACTCCATGGAATCAGACCTTCACAAGGTTTTCAAACAGGAAGTGCCCTAAATATCAGCTAGAAACAGAGGTATGCTGGCAAATACTGGGTTGGCCAAAAGGTCATTCTGTTGGTTTTTTCCACACGATGGCTCTAATGGTACTTGTCTTTAATGTCATTTAAAACAACTTTGTTAGATTGTATTGTGACAGCTGTCATATCAGCATGCGTTTTTAAAAATTTAAAATGGTGAATTGTTGTGCAGCCATTTTAATATTATAGATAGAAGAAGATATCCAACAGTTTTGGCATATTATGCTTTATTATTTCAAGAAAAGTAAAAATGAAGCTGAAATGCAAGAAAAAGAGATCTATGCAGTTTATGGAGAAGGTGCTGTGACTTATCAAATGTATTAAAAGTACATTAAAGAAATTAAAATTTCTTGGTACTATGTTGACCAAGTAATGGTTTGCTGTGGGGCTGTCTTCTGCATTGGAAAATGTTTAACAGCGTCCTGGCCTCTGCCCACTAGAAGCCAATAGCTAGGGAGAGCTGACATCCTCAAAATATCCAAATCAATACATGTGTTGATGAAAATAAAAAATATGTCCTTTATTTTATGGGAAAAACTAAATGGACTTCTTGGACAACCCAACACTTAACAGGAATAAAGCCCTGATTTGTAGAACTGGCCAGTATCTGTGGTGTAAAAATACTTTGGCCAATTTCAAACCACCAGTGTCATTGGGAAGATGTGGGGACCACCGGCTGTCGGGGGACACTGGGTTGGCACACAGCCCCGGGCCTGAAATGTAGGCTCTCAGTGGCCCTCAGGCCATAGGTCCCCACAGACTTCAGTCCAGAGAACTGATCTAAAACACAGACATAATTTGGTGTCGGACTCTTTAGCCCCAGGTAGGAACTGCTTCTCTTTATCATTATAAGTTAGAATTTGTGTAAAACAGATAGCTAAGTGTGGCTTGTTAAACCCATAGGCAAAACTACTTTCTATTTTAGAAGCAGTTTTAATTGTCTTACAAATAGCTTTCCTGCAGCTGACCACGCACACCCGTTCAGTCATAGCCACAAGGCTTGTCCGAGGAGTGTGGTGCAGGAATGTAAAACAGAACGTCCCGACTTGTAGGTCTGCGCCGTATTTCGGCATCGTCCAGACAATGGGTACTCAGTGATTTTCGAGTCAGTGTCCTGCTCCCTCCTCTGCTTGGCCTCCGGAGCTGCCCATTTTATAATTTCCCCCCTCCGCCTGCTGTTTGTCCTCACAGCGTTATTATCACTGGACCGCAGCATGGAGGGAGGAAGCCCTGGAGCCTCGGTGCTGAGTCATTGGCGGTGGGGGCTGGGCAGAAAGAACGGCAGGAGCCCCGGCGCTGAGCCTGCCAAAAGCAAGGGGCCGGTCTAAGTTAACTCCAGAAGTTTCCGTGAGGCTTCTGTCTTCTGCTCTGTCACTGCCAAGTCAAACCGAAATTTCTTCTCCAGCCCCAAAGCCATAAAGCTCTTATGTGGCCAGATGAACTTCAAAGCATTTCCATTTCCTATGTGATTAAGTACCGGGCCTCCCGAATATAGAATAGGAGGGTAAAGAAAAACGTACCGCCGAGAAAGATACGCACAATGGTTCTACAGTACAATACTCAGCCGCTGGTTTAGGCCAGGAAGATCTGGACAATACGCTTTAATTCATTTTAATCTCAGAATCAGCAATGACATGGAAATCTATGATAAACCACCCCCAAATGATGGGCATCTTAGATGAGGAAGACTGAAAAAAGTTCACCATCCCAATTTATCATTTTACGACTCATGTTATTTCTGGATTTAGTACGTCTCTTCCAACAGTAGCACAAGGGGAAATAAAGCTGCTATTTTTGTCTCTGGGCCTCGGAGGCTGTCCCGTGCTCTAGAACACATTTTGTGCTTGGGAAAGATCTCTACGGTTGTAAATATTCTGCACGTGTCAAAGCGGGAGTCCTCTTTCTTCCATTTGACTGTAAGGTAGAGACACAGGCCAATTTTGGGAATTTTAACACTGCCATTTAAAAGAAAATGTAAATGTGATTGAGCTCCAAAGGGTTTACATAATCAACGCGCTGTTGCTAGTAAGTCCAAGGGAATGGAAACTCAGCCATAAAAAAAGGAGTGATGGGCTCTCTAAAAACCCAAAACAAAGTGTGTAACAATCCAGGCACAGAGTGAAGATGACTGAACATCTTGAACATTTCCCAAAAATAAATAAATAAATAAATAACCCCGGGTGTAAAGAGCTAGGCAGGCCTTGAAAGAGGGACATTAAAATTACATGATTACCCTGGCTGGTAGCACAGTGGATAAGGTGCCGGCCTGCGAACCCAAAGGTCGCAGGTTCGATTCCCCAGCCAGGGCACATCACCAGGTTGCAAACCAGGTCTCCAGTCAGGTCTGTGGCTGGAGGCAGGTGAAAAGCAACCATACACGGATGTCTCTCTCCTTCTCTGCCTCTCTCCCTTCCCCCTCTTTCTAAAAATAATGAAATAAAATCTTTAAAAAAAAAAAAAAAAAAAAAAAATTACATGATTAGATACGTTCATTTGGGAAACACCATGGTTTTATCCATTATGAATTTTAACTGAAAGTTGAAACAACAGTAATAATACAAATAAATGGCGGTCCCAAGGAGTTCAATTATACCAACTAAGTTAGAGAGTTTTCCAATAACTTGCAAAAAACAGGAAGGAGAAAATACGTACCAATCAACCCGTGAGGGCTGGGTGGCTTCACTCAGGAGTGCCCCCCACTACGCCCCCCGCCCCCCGGGCCCCGGAAGCAGCCGGAGTGCTCAGAGCTGGAGCCCGTGCAGTGGTACCTGGGTGGGCTGGAAAACACATCCCCCACTGGGAATTGGCCCATGTGCCTTTTCTCCTGTCTCCTTCACGCTCCTAAAGCAGGTGGCACCTCCTGACGACTCAGGAGGAGCTGAACTGATCTCAGCAGGAGGACCTCACTCACCCGGTGGGTTGAAAGAAGATGAAGCTACTATAAGTAGTTCCCTTCTTCTTCTTCTTCTTCTTCTTCTTTTTTTTTTTAACATTTCTGAATGCCTGACAGTTTGAGGCAAGTCCAATTATTAACACCCTTTAGATGGTGCTCTGTTGTTGCTTAACATGAAAGACCAACCCCCAGATCTTGAAAATTCCCGAAGGCTGAAAGCGGAATTAAAAGGTATCCTAACAGCATCATGGGTGGAAGGTGGGAGTTGGGTGTCTAGTGATGGGGGCAGGGCAGAGTGGCCACTGTGTGGCCATGGCAAGATTCAGCGTGGGGACAGAGTGGCCACTGTGTGGCTGTGGCAAGATTCAGCGCAGGTTCACTTAGTCCAGGCTGTGTGTGTTGCGGGTCACAGGAGGTAAGTAGCAAGGCACAAGGGCCTGGGTGAACCGTCAGGTTAATGTCAACATGTATGACTTCAGAAGATGGTCTAGCTATGGTTCTTCCAACTGAGAATCCTGGGGGATTATAGCCCTGATAGAGGACCATGGATGTTATGTGCTAGTGGGCAGTACTACACGGGTGCTGGCGGGGCACGTGGCCAGACTGAGGCTGCGATCTCCTCACGAGGTCATTTGGCACCATACCCACCCTTTCTAGTGTTGTTATGGTGATGGTATAACACCCATACGGTAGTTTCCCAGACTCAACACCACCCCTTCCAACCCTTCTCCATTCTGTTGCCACAGAAATTTTTCTGAAATGGCTGCTCTGGTCATTCTACATTTTTATTTCAGCATCCAGTCTACAGACAGAAATATAACGGTAAACACTTTTCACTAGCTTGCCCCCACCCACCCTTCCAGACCCACCAACCGCACACGTGGCTGTGGCCCACGGTCGCCAGAGTCCTGGGATCTCTGTGAAGGTGCCACCCCCGACCTATTGTGCCCTTGGAACAGCCTCCCACCTTCTCTACCAAGTGAACTAATCATCTTCCATCAGTTCCCCCCAGCATTACCGTCTCGGCTGGGAGCCTCATACTTTCTTGCTTCAAGAGCATTTTATTTCTACAAAAAAAGCTAGGCACAGTTTAGAAGATATTGTCATTGTATTAAAGTTCAGACTACATAGAACTTGTATTATTGTTATTACATGTCCGTCTCCAGTTAGGCGAAGGTCTCTTGAGGGTAGTAGAAACACGTTATTCCTTTCAGCTCCCATTCACACTGAGCACTCAGCCAGTAATGAGTAGCTGAATAAATAGAATTTGACAAGTTTGATTATTTCAGTTAGTGATTTTCGATGTTGCAGTCTTGAAAATACAGACACGATGCTCAGAATCACCCAGCGAGTTAGCAGCCACTCTGCTGAATGATAGACCCCAAGACAACGTTTGTTTTTGCACAGTGTCCTGAACACGCCGCTCTCGTTTTGTAAGCAGGATAAAAAGGCAACGAGGTTTGTATTACGAAGACTTTTATTGCAAAACTCACAGCGTAGGTATGGTTATGAAGCTAATTTTTTTACATGAGGAAATATTAGCACGCGAAAGCTCAATTAACGCCCAGGAGGACTTTCTGGGCGAATGAACAACAGAACCCCAGCTGAGCATGGAGATGGACTGCATCCCGAAGTGCATCTTGGGCCGCAGAACCGTTCCGGGGCTCAGCTGAGCTACAGGTAAGGAAGAAGGATGTGGGTAAACAGCATCTGCTCAGACTCTACAGCACGGCGAGAACCTGTAGGTCATGAATCGACAGGAGCCACTTCACGCTCTCTTTGCAGCCTCACTCACCTGAAGCGAGTGACAGCTGGCGTGGCCGCGTCTTTGACCATGACCCACGTGAAGCCGATGGTTGTAGCTTCGAACCCACGAAGGTCTCACCTCCTGGGTGGGACTCCACTCCGCTCTAATGCGTGAGCGTCTCTCCTGAGCCCAGATGCCTTGAAAATTACACTTGGCTGGGAGAAAATAAAATGAAACTTGACGAATTAGGCACTGAACGCGGCAATCTTTGGTACATTGGGGTGTTTCTAAGAAACATTTCTTAAATTACATTTGGATTTTCTGCATGCTAAGGGAGACAATTTGCATGTCATCAACAGATCCATGAAAATCCCAAGCTGTGTTAGAAAAAATATATAAACAGAAACATTCCGTATGCTGAATTTCATGCCCAAGAATCAAAGGTATAATGGCTTATCTCTGGCTTTGTGTTTATAATGTTGACAGGGTGGAATCAATGATAGGTAGGGTGCTCTCATTAAGAGAAGGATAAACATTATATAGAGAGGATGTTGGAATGCGTAAATAACCGTATTAGAAACAATGGAGAAAGGGTAGAAGGACACCGTAATCAAGGTGACATCAAAGGTTCTCTTTTATGTTTAATGCTCCACAGGAAAAGTGGTAGACACCCCCCTCTCAGGTAAAGCCTCACCTCAGAAATAATGGAGCTGTGACCTTCGGCCAGTCACCCACCCTGAGCCTGGCTCCTAATTTCCAGAGTGAGAATGGGGAGGTCTTGAACCTCTAATCACAACGCACCAACACCTCTTCCTTCACTTGTCCAGGGACAGCTCCCTCCCCGTTCTGCGTGGTGTCCCCATCGACCAACCTTGCATAGCTCACTTTCCCACGGACGCAACAGCGTACCTTAACCATCTACCTTTGCTGCCATTGTGGCTGGAACACCAGCGGCCTTCTTACGGGGCTCAGCGGACAGCGAGTGCTCTGTGACCCTGCGCCGGCCTTCTTCACCTTCCCAGGGGACAAATCCGTGTTTCAAATGCTAGCACAGCAGCAAACGGATCCGCCAAGAATCAGGAACTTCTGCGCCGTCCAGCGCTCCTCACTCGCAGAAGTGCGCACACGCCGCCCGCCCGCCCCCCGACGTGGGCCCGAGCAGGCAGTGAGGGGGGGGCGGCCGCCGTGGCCAGCGAGGGGCCAGCCGTGGCCTTGGGGGATAAGCTCACCCCTGTAGAGGCGGCAACTGGCGCTCTGAGGCCTGGGGCGCGGGGGTGTTAAGTCTGCTCACCCTACCCCACTCTTTGCCAGCAGGAACTTCCACGGACAGATTCGAGGGGATACCTGCCCCCAAATGACCGTATTTATGCCCAACAAACATGTTGATTAGCCGTCCTCACGGCACTGGCTGGCTAAGGCTGCGGACGGCGCAGGGAAACAAGGTCTAGAAATGACACCCAATTACATCATCTCCATTTTCATGGGAAGGGGGACTCGGGAGCCTACGGAGGGATATTTACAGTCGAGGGGAGAAACACGAGCAAAGGTCAGAGAGGACACAAACGTGGGGACGCAGACCCGCGTGGCCAACGTGCGCACACGTCTCGCAAGCCTGAGGGGTAGCTGGTTCCTCGTGGCTACGGCCCGACGCAGCTTAAAGCACCGCACGGACCTCAGAGCTGGATTATGTACCGGGACAGGGTACGTGAGGTCGCCGCTGCAAAGAACTCTAAATGAGGATTTTGAGCTCTTGAAATCAGGCAAATGTCTGGTTCTGCGGGTAATTCCAAGGCTTTCACAGATCAGGAGGCACGCGAAGACGCGTCTGCTGCAGAAAACAGTGGCGACCTGAGTCACGAGACGTGGAGGGGGGGGAAGGAAGTGCTCTTTTCCCTGTAGAACTTGTGGTTCTTGGCGCGGCTTTGGTTTGCTGTAAAATTACATTCATTAGCAAAGCCCCCGGCCACGCTGCCTTGCTGAGCGACAGCTGGGAAGGATGCTTCAGCCAGAGACTGAAACGGGTCCGGAGGCTGGTACGGTCTCCTGACTCCAGAACACGGACAGGTGGGCCCCGCTGTGCCCCTGGCTGTGGCCTTGGAGGAAACCCTCCCGCTCCTGCCACCTGCACTCCCCACGCAGGAGGGGCGAGAGGGGCCCAGGCTGACTCCTCAACCGCCTGACGTGCAGAATGCAATCCAGCCTCAGAGACAAACATGTGTTCTGGGTGGCTCCATGGGTAGAGCTGGCCCCAGGAAGCCTGGTGGAGGCCGCTAGATGGTGACCGCGCTGTGTCAGCACAGGGGTTAGTGACGGGACCCACCCCCAAGCCAGGAATTGGACCCCTGGGGTGCCCTTCCCTCTTCAGCAAGCCCCTCCTCCCTCAGCTGCTTCTGGCTCTCCGGCTGTTTACACAGGATGCCGGTCCACCCTGCAGTTGGGGCTGGAAGAGGCCTGTTTGACTACTTTGGTTGTTTTTAGTTCACTGGGCAACTCACAGGCCTCAGGCCCACCCAGTCCCTGAGGGATCTCAGGATTCCCAGCTTAAACGACAGGGAAGTTGACCCAGGGCCCGCAGTGTGTCCAGGAATGAGGCTAAAGATTTCAATTTTGAAGCTGAATTTCTTTCTGCCTCTGTTAAACCATGACTTCCCTCAGCTGGGCAAAGAGAAAGCCCGCAGTCAGGCCACGGAGGAAAGAACACAGACGTTCCGTCCGACAGAAAGGACGTCGGCCCACCACCAGGGTTCTCTGCTCACTTTCCTGTCCTCTCCGGAATGTGCTCAAAACTTGCTAAAGCTGCTGTTCATAACTAGCAGAGAAATAAAACCTGTGCCATGTCGTTCATTCTGGCAATAGTGAATTTCCCCTTTTGTTCAGCTCAGAGCAGGAAAATCTTCCTGACCTTTTTTTTTAGGTAATAATGTGCTGGGTTTCGAGCATAAGGACCCCAAACCACCTTCAATATATTAACCTCAAAAATATCACATGAAGAGGCCCTGGCTGGAGTGGCTCAGTGGATTGGTGCCGGTCTGCGAACCCAAAGGTCCTTGGTTCGATTCCCAGTCAGGGCCCATAACCAGGTTGCAAGCCAGGTCTCCAGCCAGGTCCGTAGCTGGAGGCAGGTGAAAGGCAACCATACGTTGATGTCTCTATCTTTCTTCCTCCCCCCTTACCTATCTCTCTAAAAATAATGAATAAAATCTTTAAAAATATATATTATATAAAGAAAATAGCTCTTGCTCTGTAACAAAGATAAAACCCAACCATGCAGGGCTTTTTCCAGCCTGTTAGAACATCGGTGCGAGAATTTGGGGCTGCCTGTTTGTTTCACACTACAAAGAGATGAAATTGGGGCGCCGTGACAACCAGCCCAAAACAGCTCGTCCCTCCAGAATGGATGTGATTCATCTGTGTGTCCCGGTGTCTCCCTGGCCACCCTGGCACGGTGCCCTCTCCCCACTGACGCCTACTAAATATTCACTGATGATAGCAATTCATATCTGCCTGGAAACGGGGACAATACCCCTGCCTGTCTGCTGTCCCTGGCGGCCTGCCACCCATCCCAAATGCAAGCAGCAGGTGGGCTTTCAAGGCAACAGAACGAGTGTGTGTGTGTGTGTGTGAGGCCAGCGGAGGAAACTCGTGCGGGCGCCCCGCCCTTTCCGAGGTCGCGACAGCCCCAGCCCTGAGCGGTGACGGGAAGA
Organism: Noctilio leporinus; assembly: GCA_004026585.1. Classification (NCBI taxonomy): domain Eukaryota; kingdom Metazoa; phylum Chordata; class Mammalia; order Chiroptera; family Noctilionidae; genus Noctilio; species Noctilio leporinus. The sequence goes on along the minus strand of PVIW01003609.1, from coordinate 111,316 downwards.
AGACACCCCAACAGCCCTGCCACGGAGTGGCTGCTGCCACCTTCCAGGGCGCCCAGTGAGCAGCTCAGGGGCAGAGACATTACTCACCCGGCTATTTCATCATTGCCGAGATGCAAAGCTCCCATCTTTCCAACGATTTCAAAAAGGGGGAAGTGCCCAATACATTAAACCCAGCAGTTCTCACAGGCACTTCACCCCTTGTTTTTTTCTGAGCAGATGGCGTTGGGAGAGACCGCCCCCCGAATTCACCTTCCCCTCAGGACGCTCCCTGTTTACAGACGCGAGCTCTGCTCCATGAGCCCAAAGGTGGCCTGTCTCCTTTTCCTGAGCGAAAACATCCTGTTCATAACTTTAAACTCTTTAACACGCAACAGAGCGGCCACCTCCTTCCGCAGCGCCATCCGAAGGAAACCGACTGTAAGGTGGTAAAGCAATCAAGCCCCAGGCTTCAGTTTTGCTGTGGGTTTGTTTTTTTTTTTTTAATGTGTTTGTTTGTTTGTTCTTAATTGCCAGCCTTCCCCTTGCACCAAGGCATTCATCTCTGGAGAAGAGAAAGCGGACTTGCAAGAGTCCAGCAGGGAAGGGGCATGGAAGTCAGAGAAGGCAGGAAGCCCACTGCTGTGAAAGCAGCACCCCGCCCCCCCACCCAAAAAAAAAAGCCGCTATTGAGTCTGTGCACCCTGGAGACCTGCCTGCCTCCGGCCCTGTCCCTGGACGCTGGCCCAGCTGCTTTGGCATGCACGTCAGTCCCCCCATCTCAGGGGGCGGCCCAGCTCCGGGGGCCTGTCGGCCCAGGGGGTCCGATGAGCTCAGATCCCGGAGATCCAGCCAATTTTCAAACTCGCTTGGAATACAAGTCACCAGCCTGTGAAGCCAGCTGCCCCGAGGTGGGGGGCACTCTCTTCTCCAGCCTTTATTGTCATTAGCACAAAAATAACCCGAAGACAATGCATCTCCAACAGAGATTAAAAAAGACAAGGGAAGGGGCTGTGGGAAGTCAAGCTCCTCAGTTCAGCTAAACACCGGTTTCTATGGGAACAGGGCTGCCTTGTGCGGCCTGAGCAACCGCACCCCCCCGCCCAGGGTGGGAGCCCCACTGGCCCTGCTCCCTGGTCCCTGGCGGTGTTTGTGTGGCCAGCTCTCCTCCGGTCCATTCATCCTCCCTGCCCCCGCGTCTCCGCAGCAGCACCCGCTGCCACAGCAGCAAAGGGAAACAAGCACTGGCAGCCCTGGGGCCGAATTAAACCACCAAGCGGGACGGGGTCCAGGCCACGGGGAGCCAGCGTTCTGCCCGAAGGCCCAGGCCATCATTTTGCCTCTGGCCTCGTTTCTTACTCCTTCCCCAGGCAGGTCAGGGCAGCTGCCTCTGAACTCTTCTTGGGGGAGCACGCGCGCTGCGTGTCCGTGTTCAGTCAAGTTCTCGCTGCAGTGGTGCCCGGGCCACGTTGCCTACGACCCAAAAGTGGCCCAGGGGGGCAGCCTCGGTGGAAAACGGTCAGGAAAGCAGGTCGAAAGCAAATCCGAGTCAGTATGTTTTTGCCGTGTTGGTGTTTCCTGATGGTGTGTAAGGGCACATGTGTGTTGGGGTCGGGGGAGAGAAACTGTGAGAGGCCAGATCTGCCCACCTTTGATGAGAGCCCAGGCACCCCAATGTCCATCGCCCCCCTTTGATTTAATTTGGCCCCCTTTTTTTTTTTCTAATTCATTTTGACTTTTAAATTCAAAAGGAGAAATATTCATGAATCTATGACTCAGAAGCCGCCATGCAAAACATTTAAGCACATAAATCCTCATCATTTAATGAAGTGTCAGGACTTTTTTTTTTTATTATTATTATTAAAGGAAAGCAGCATTTCTTAGCATTGTGCATAAATCACCCCTGAAACATTTAGTTTTAGCGACGGGTTCCGTAGCTTTCAAAGACTCTTCCCTTTAAAGACTTTACAAAATGCTTCCAAGTCCACCCTTGGCAAAGTCCAGATGTTATTTATAGGCTTTCAGACTTAAAGATGACGGCCCTTGGTTTGTGTTTATTTAGCATATTTGAAATTCAGTTCGTTTCACAAGATGGAATGTCAATTTTGATCATTTAGAGTAAAACTTGTAAAAAAGAAGCTTAGCCTTCTTGTGCACTCCAATGACAATATTAGAATTTTAAAAGGTACCTTGGGATATGTGGCAGGAAGGGAATCATTAGAGACTGAGAACCCTTTCAAAGTCGAACAAAACAAACAAACAAGCACAACAGAACCGGAGACCTGGAAACAAGGAACAGATTTTCAGTGGGCAGAGGGGCGGAGGATAAAGAGGCAAAGACGGGGAACAGGTTAGTCAAGGAACTGGCATGGATGACCCATGGACATGGACCACATGTGGGATTGACTGTGGGAGGGGGATAGGGAGGGTGGGGACAAAATGGGATAAGACAATAACAATAACATTTTAAAAAGATAAAAGCAAGACAATGAGCTCCAATAAGAAGAAAGGAAAAAATAAGAATAATAATTCACCTTTACGTCTCACTCCTGCACCCACCATTCACACATTAATAAATACAAGATGGCAAGATTTTACTTTGCTCTTTTCCCTGAAGTACTGGGAGGTTAATTCGTTTTTATAAACATCTGAAGCATGTTGCCGCTACCCTAATGTTTGGCTTTTAACAATCAAAGGCAACCTCACCCCTTCATCATAGAAGCCAACCCATCCTCTATTTCTGTTTTCCTCTGCTTGGTTTGATTATCCCCAGACTGGGTTCTTGACTATTTAATCAACCAAAATGAGCAATGTAACTGGAGTCATTCAAACTCACGCGTACTAAAAATAGTGTAACGAAAAGGATTTTTCATAAATAAAGAAGTATATACCATTATTTTAATTTTTTTTAAAGGTAAATGTCTTTTTTAAAGATTGTATTCATTATTATTAGAGAAAGAGGAAGGGAGGGAGGAAAACAGGGACAGAAACATCCATGTGTGGTTGCCTCTTGAGTGCCTCCAGCTGGGGACCTGGTTGGACACCTGGCCTGCAACCCAGGCAGGCGCCCTGACTGGGAATCAAACTGGAGACACTTGGGTTCACAGGCTGGTGCCCAGTTCACTGAGCCGCACCAGCCAGGGCTATTGTTTTCATGTTTAAATACTTTAAAGTTCCAAGGATACTTCCACTTATATTCACTTACTGCATTCAGTTCACAGTTCATTTATTCAGCTGGGCTGTATGATTTATATTCTGCAAACTTTTGTCCAGTTCGAGTATTATTACCCCATCTCAATTTGATGAACATAATGTTTTGAGAGATATCAGGGTATATACTGGTTAGGATAGAGGTTTAGCTGCCATCACAATAGTCAACAATGACAGTCCCTTAAATAAGATGGAAATTTATTCCTCACTCACATACTAGTGGGATGAGAAAGAAATTGGGATTAAAGGGCACGTCCCTCCTCGTAACTTGTTTTTCTGTCCCATTGAAGGACAGAAAAGTTGGCTTACGCTGCATCCACGTTTCAGGGAGAAGAACAGAAGGAGAAGCAAAAAAATGAAGTTCCATCCATTTCTTTAAGGTCATCGTCTGGAAGCTGTACACAACTCTCTACACAGTTGGCCAGAACTTAGCCTAAAAGCTAAAATTAGCTGCTTGGGAATCTTAGGAATGTGGTCAGGTGACAATGTACCTGGCTAAAAATTCTACTACTAAAGCAAGAGAGAAAAAATGGATTTAGGAGGTAGAACTAGCAATCTATACTACTTTGTTCTCTTTAGATGATTAACTCCTGGTAGCAAAATAAGATTCTGCAATATGACAATGAACTCAAGAACCAAATATTGTTTAGAGAGGAAGAGTATAATAGCTTGTCCCCTCTGTTAGCATTTTGAGAACCTGGAGGACTAATATCAAACCATTCTCTCCTAGAGTAGACAGGGTTCCTTCCCTCTTTTAGTCAGGAGGATGAGACATCTTCTTCCTCTTGTAGAGAATGATATAAGACAAGAAAAAGAAAAGACTGATATGTTTACAGTCTGCACTAGGGTGAGAAGGACATAAAGAGGGAAGGGAAAGAGTACAGAGTCAAAGTGTAAGTCTCCTAGTTATACCTGAAAGAAGCAGGAGCTTCAGACAAGGTGCGAGCACAGACAGCAGGGAGCGGCTCACAGGACCACCCTGATGCCCTGCTTCCCTTCTGGGACCCCAGGAAGAGGTTTGCATGCAGACATCTGTGTATCAACCTGAGGTGGCCGGCATAGCACAATTTCAGAGGGAAGTTCCGAGTGTGTATCTCCAGCTACTCTTAGCTCCTTTATGTCCTGAGTGCCACATGGAGTCAGCAGGTGTGTGGCCGGCCAGGGCTGGGCTAAGTGACCCCACCACAATGTGGGGTGCACAATTGGGCCAGAGGAAGGAAGCAGCTGAAATGCAGAAAACCAAGCCGAGGCTGAGCAAACCAGCTCCATCCAAGACAAAAAGAAAGACCACCAGAGTATAACCGTGGTTTTTTTTGTTTGTTTGTTTGTTTTTTTTTTGATGTCATAAAAAGAAAACGCAATTAGAATTTTCTCCCAGACTTTCTCTCAACAGTTGAAAAGAAAGAGGATTTTTAAAACAAACAAAGAAAACCCTTGTTCTGAACACAAGCAGAGCATAGTCCTGCAAAATGCATTTCACAAGGTAAATCTGGACTGTTGCCACATTTTTAGGAAGAAAAGACAGCAAGTATCCCACCCACCAGCTTCCAAGATCTTATAGTGGAACTGTTTTCTTGCCTGACTAAAAACAAACAAACAAACAAAAAAAGGAAATATGAAAAAAAAAATCTTGAATCAAGTTCCATAAAAAACAGCATATTTTTCAGATGTATCCTGGTCCTTGCACCATAATCATCAAGCACTTGCATATCTTTTACTGTTTGTTTCCTCAAAGGTTTCTGACTTCTCACTGTCCATGAATTCTGATTGAAAGTACATAAAACACTCCTTTTACCCTTTTCTGCGGTAAAAATGAAATCTTATTTTTTTAAGATTTTATTATTTTTAGAGACAAGGGAAGGGAGAGCGGCAGAGAGGGAGAGAGACATCCATGTATGGTTGCCTTTCACCTGCCTCCAGCCACGGACCTGGCTGGAGACCTGGCTTGCAACCTGGCTATGTGCCCTGGCTGGGAATCGAACCAGCGACCTTTGGGTTCACAGGCTGGCGCCTTATCCACTGTACCACCAGCCAGGGCTAAAAATGAAATCTTACAGGTGTACAAAGATCTCACTTGGCCCTTTCCTTTGGTCCTTGTTGCCTCTTGATTCTACTTCTCTAAAACAGCTCAAGTCTCACTTCTCCAGAAAAGAAAAAATCAATATTTCCCTTGATCCTGACGTATTCACAAGAAAGCAACTTATCTTCCTCTTTCTTCTCACAGCCCAGTTGACTGAATAATCTATTCAAACTACCATTCCAGGCTCCTATCCCATCTTAATACACAGGTTGACCCCTTGCAGGGCTGTCCTCATCAATCCGGCCAAGATGTCCCAGGGAACAGATCCGCCAGTCCCTGTGACGAGGTCACCCGCTTTGAACTGATAGCATTGAACACGACTGACCAGCCCTCTTCCTTGGACGTGTCTGTCTCTGGCAGCAGAAGTCCTTGCAGCTGTTTTCCAGCCTTTCCAGAGGCTTCACCTCCTGCTCCTTCCTCTGTCCGTCATGTAGAGGACACGCAAGGACCCCCCTCTGCTCCATTTCTCATATCCCCTTGCACCCCCTCTTCTGTGACTCACCAGGCCATGTGCCAGGGTCTCTTTAGGTCTGAGAGAATGAGGTTGGTACCCGGAAGGGGCACTGTGGTGTCATCAGCTATGAGTGTCATCAGTGTGACTACGTTTTCTGAACTGCCCTCCAAAGTGCTGCCCCCGCAATGTTCTCATCAGTTGTGCAAGAACCTGCCTCTTTACTGCATTGCGGTCCTGAGGACTCCACGTGGCCACAGCCAGTGTGGGGGGTCAAGGCACCTCTCATTTTTAGTTTAATCTGCAATAACTCAAATGGCTGAACATCCACTCAGATTTCATTGGCCATTCAGGTTTTCTCTTATGAAATCTCCTGTTCTATAGCTTGCTTAATTTTTCATTGGTTCACTTGCCATTCTTTGTTGTTGAATTTGATTCTGTATTTTGGATACTAATCTCTGTCAGTTCTATGCATTTGCAAATATCTTCTTCCAGCCTTTTCAACTTTTTACAGTTGTCTCTTATGGTAGAGAAGTCTTAAATTTAATATTGTCCATTTCTTCATGGACATTTTTCCGTTAAGGTTTGCTTTGTTTATCATGTATTATATTTAAGAAATCATTCTGTACAATAAGATCAGGAATACATTTTTATGTCATCTTCTAAAAATTCTATTGTTCAGTTGCAGGTTTTAACTCACCCCTTTAATTGATGTCAGTGTAACATGAGAGGAACAAACATAATGCAGGTCGTTGATGTAAAATAATAACCGACCATTCCATGATGAGTGAATTACATCCTCTTCCCCGCTGATTTATGGTGCTGGTTTTGAGCGTTGGTGCGTGCGTGTCTAATTCTGGACCCTGTCCCCTCTCACAGTCGCTGTCTCCTCTCCCAGCATCACGCTGTTGCTATGACTACTGCCACACGGGAGCCTTCCCCTGCAGGAGCATACCGTCAGTGGCACTTTGAGGGAGTCTGTGTAACCTCGGGTGAGGGTCTGTAACTGCAGGTCTCATGGGTTTAATTTCATCCGATGCCCCAGAGGAATGACCAGCAAGGATCCCTTTGTGAATAATTTCTTGGCTGGTGGGCTCCCGGGCCTTGGGGTTGGTACACGTTCAAACCTATAGCAGTGCCAGGCCACTGCTGTGGTGACAAAACCCTGGAGGGAATTTTCCCACGTAGAACTGCAAACGGAACCGGGAGCTCCCTACGGTTCTCCCTCCCTTGTGGGCATGTTTTGAACATGAACCTCCCACTCTTGGCGCTGCAGTTCGGGACCCCAGTTCCATGCTCACGGTCCCCCTTCACGTGTAGACTCTGCAGCTCAGCGCTTGGGGAGCCCAGCTCCGCAGTGAAAGTCGGTTTTATAAGGTACACGGGGCGAGGCAAACGTATGTTTAGAGTTGCGAGGACGAACGGCACGGAGCCTGTTCTGGCATTACTATTATTATTATGATTATTACTATTATTAATGATCGTATCGTGTTCCCTGCGGACAACTGTGCGCCTCCTCTTGCCCACCCTGAGCATAGTGGAGATGGCCCGAGCGTTCACTGAAAGAAAAGTTCAGATTATTTAGTCTCCAATGTTGCTGCTGTGCAAGTTGAGTGACTCGTGACTCAGCCTGTAACTGGAGCCACAGCCCCTTCACTCCCCGACCTGCCGCTGCCTGAGGGGGCGCTGGAGCGGGTGACCCACCAGGGCCTCCGGACCAACCCAGCACGTCCTGTCCCTCCGGTGTCAGCACCCGTTGATGACATTGCCATCTTCTGCACACGGGCTCAAAACATCCCTCTCAGTGCATGTATGGAAACGCATGTATGTTATTTTACGTAAATTACACTTCAAGAAAGTGGGGGGAGGAATCGCCACCTTTGGGTCTTTCTTCCTTGCCCCCAAAGCCGATACTTGTCATGTGTCACTGACCCCTGCACTGCCCAATTTCACCACCACCCCCTCTGCAGCTTTGATGCAATGACTCTCACTGTCCTGACCTTGCCCCGCACCCGAAATACAAAATGTCTGTAGAACAAAACCTGATTCTTTAACCCAGAATGGGAAGCCTACCTCTCAACGTGCCCCTTTCCCTGGGCTCAGCCTCTATGCACGAAATAAACCTCTGCCCCTGGCCCCTGGGGAGGGTAACAGAGGGGAGGCACTGGGAGGAAGAGTTTAATTCAAATCCCGGCTTCACCCTGATGCACACCTTCTCTACAGAAGCTTCATCACAACCAATTTTGAAGATACAGCAGGTATGACTTGGTAATGGATTGAAAATGGGGTGTCAGAGAAAAAGACAGGTCAAAAATAATGTCCAGACCCTGGCTGGTGGCACAGCGGATAAGGCACCAGCCTGCAAACCCAAAGGCCGCTGGTTCGATTCCCAGCCAGGGCACATAACCAGGTTGCAAGCCAGGTCTCCAGCCAGGTCCGTAGCTGGAGGCCGGTGAAAGGCAACCACACATGGATGTCTCTCGCACCCCTCTCTATAAAAATAATAAATAAAACCTTAAAAAAGATAAAATAATGCCCAGCTCACAGCCTGAGCTGCCTTAGGGACCAAGGGTCCCCACTGAGTGGTGCCAGAAGGGCTCTGGGCAGGAGGAGGGGCGAGACCAGGGCTCCAGTTCTGAAAAGTGAAGTCTCAGAGCCTGGCCCTCTCCAGGACACAGCTGCCCCTCGGGGGACTGGGCGACAGTGGCTCCCCTGCCCTGGGAGCCCCCTTCTGCTGGCGGGAGAGACAGTGCCTGTCTCTTTTCCCCAACACGTCAACCTTACTAAGAGAGGCTCCAGGTCTGAATCGCTTCTGTCCCACGCCCCAGTGACTGTTTTGCACACCGGAGAAACTCAAGAATATCTCCTACTGGGCATGAACATGCACAGAGAATTGTTCATTTCATTTCCCAACAAAACGTCGACAAGGCCAGTAGAAACCAGAAGAAAAAGCCATCCTCACGGGCTTCGGCCACCCCCAGCGCAGGCCCTCGCGGTGCAGCCTCTCAGAAGTGCCCCCGGGGTGGCTCTGGTGACCCCGCCTGGCACTTTCCGTCCCTGGTTGGTGGCCCTAGGGGAGCCATTTATTCCCGGGCAGGGACAGGAGTCGGCGGCTGCTCGTCATGCGTGTGGGGGAGACAACACGGTTCCCGAGTGACTAAGGAGAGGACCGGGACATGGGGAACCCAGCGCTGCAGAGCTTTGCTGTTCTGGTGACAAACCGGCACGGGGGGCCCGGGGAGCGCTGGGCTTCCCCCCGGGAAACCTTGGTCCATCGCCTCGCTGTGACTGGGCCGCATCCACGTTTCCCCGGAGATGGTTAGTGGTGAAAACTCCGTAAGCCGCGGAGACTAGGGTCCCTGGGTCCAGAGTCTCGTGGTTGGGGGTCCGGTGGGGAGGGACCAGGCTGGCAGGTGCCGCTGCCCCTCCCAGGCACGGGGGTGTTCATGGGCGCCTGCTGACTGATTCTGTGGTTTTCTGGGGATGGCGGGGTGAGCTACATTCTGCTACAAGCACCAGCAGACGCGGGGAGCCCTGGGAGAGCCCCGGGGGCCCCTGCGCATCACCCCTGACAGGTCCTGGGGGAGGAGCCAGCCTCCTGCAGAGGCAGCTCCAGGGGAGGGTGACCAGCCCGCCGCCGGGTCCCCGCCAAAGCTTGGCATCAGGTGGCCTGCTCTGGACCCCAACTCTGCCACCTGCGAACGGGGTGGCATAGGCCGGCCGATCAGCTTTTCCGCGCAGAGCCAGGACTATGGCGTCTGCCAGGCGGACCTGGAGGGGAGGCTCCCCACCCTGGAGGTGCCAACCCACTGCCACCTACGCCTTGTAGGCAGCTTGCCATTCCCTCCAGCCTTTCTCCTGACCTCACGCTGTGTGGCATCGATGTGCAGGAATAACCGCGAAAATAAAATATTGCTCAAGCATCGTAAAGTCATACAACCCGTCCTCCAGTCCTGAGGATGCGTCAGAAACGCACAGGACAAACTCCAAACACAGAGCATTCCTCCATCCGCGGGGGACATGCGAGCCACTCCGCAGACCTTGGCCACCAGCTGCGCTCAATGCACGGCCCTGCGTACGAGTCAGAGAAGCCACTGCAGCGGGGAAGGGGAGCCCCCTGGGGCTCTGTGGGAGCTGGAGACCTGGCTGCCCCTCGGGGGTCTGGGCTCCAGCCGGGTCCCCTGGAGAGCCCAGTGGCGCCCCAGCTCCGGCACCTCGGGGTCAGAGACTAGGACCTGCTGGCAGCCGTGGCCTCGCTCTCATCTGCGCAGCCATGTCTGTTCCCCTCGGCTCAGAGGTGCAGCTGCCCGGCCTTTAGAACCCACACCCCACACCCACACCCCACACCCCACACCCACACCCCACACCCCACATCCACACCCACGTTGCCCGGACAGGGGCGAGCCAGCGTGCGGCAAACCCACCTAGACCTGGGCTGCTCTTTACCGACACAAAACATTCAACGAAGTGTCACGCGTGGCATAGGCAGACTTTATTGTTTTGGTTTTATTTACTGGACGTTTTGTCCATATAATTCTCTAGCTGCTATTTTCCTTAGTAAACGTCAACCTCCGCTAAATGATTTTTTCTTTTCTTCCTGAATTGGCTTTTCTGGGACAACGCCCCGTCTTTTCAACATGGGTTTTACTTATTGTTTTTCTTTTGTAGTTTGTGCTTTCATGTTTTTGCCTTGGTTTATTACCATTTTTTTTTTTTTTCTCTCTCTTGGCTGTCTTTGTTAGCATCTGCTTTTAAAGCCTTTCTGGGGCTTCTAAAACAATAAACGGAAGCATGACATCGAGTCTGGTATTTAATTGTACACGCACGACAAATGTGGGCTTTCCGGGGGCGGGGGGGTGCCCCAAGCTGGGCCATATACCTTATATTTGTCACAAAAAGGAGCCTTCCATGCTGTTTCACATGCTGGACCGGAAGCTAGCAGGAACTTGAACTTGAATTTCACCAGGAAAGACGGCTTCTTTTCAGGTGGTGGTTGGGACAGCTTTCTGCAGGGAAGGGGTCACAGAAAGGAGACCCAGCCAGCGTAGGCCTCTGGCCTTGAAGGCTCTCAGTGGTCCTACTACTGCGTTCCTCCTGATGCCTAAAGGCAGACCGAAAAGTCACGCACAGCTGAATCAACCACAGCAGAAAGGAAAGAACCAAAGAAGAAAGTCCCAGCGCCTCACCACCTACGTACCTCGCGGAGGATTCGGCACTGCCTTGGTAGGGAAAAAGTGAGTCGTTTTTCAATGCCTTCAAACAAGGCAAGTGGTCGCCTTCTAGAACTTACCGAGGCTTTTGACAGACAGAGGCCAAGCAGGCCCATCCTGTGACCCACAGAGGCCGTGTCCTGGACGCACCATCTTCACGCTGCATCCGCCCCGCGTGGGAGAAGCTCTCCCTTCCCACATAGGGGGCTACCATCCGTGCCAAGTGACTGAGCGATGCCTCCCACCACCCCACAGCGCCCTGCTGCACCTGGACAAAGGCAGGCTACAGGCCCAGAATGTTCCTAAAGACATTCAGGGGAAACGCCCACGGCCCACACCAAAGGTGTACCCCTTAAACCCCTGCCTGCGCCCCCTCACGAAGGGGGTATGCCCCGGGATGCCCTTCTTGGCCTGGACATTCAGAAACGTGTCCATTTTCTCCTAAGATACAACCATGTCGCATCTCCATGGCTCACAGCATCACATCCCAGTTCCAAAAGCAAAGCACCCTCTGCTTGCACCTTCCAAAACTAACAGAAACTAATATACTCAGACTTCGAGGACCACTCACAAGATGTTTCTTAACAGAGGTAAAATGATGGGAAAATGAAGCTTCGGTTTCAGAACTTAAACGACGCGCTGACACTATATGCCAACCCGGAGTCCTAGAGAATGTCCAATGGGAATAAAATAAGGGAGGTTTCTAAAACGCGTAAGAAGCTAGCATCTCGGGAACGGAGTTCTGGCTTCCGAGACTTCATTTTGGGGTTGGGGATATCGCGTCATTGGCAGCGGCCCGCGTTGAAATAGAGCAGATTGTGCAAATGCAATTCAACTCAGCTCACAGTGCTGCAGTGTCCGCTTTGCTTCAGGTTGTGGTGTAGACGGTTTACCTCTGCTGTTGAGTTTCCCTGAGACATGGGGGATGCCGGCCTGGGTTTGCACATAAAAAGAAGCTCAGAGAGACTGATAGCCCACCCACCATCACACAGCCATGGTGTGGGCTAGCTGTGCTTTCGCCCCTGGGTCTCCCAGAGCCTGTGCTCTTTCCCTTGGTGTCTCTTGGGCCTCACCCTGGAGCCTGAGAACTCACGAAGGGCACAGAAACAGGGGAATATTTGTATGTGAACAGAGACAGTGTTTACTGTAAGTTGAGTGATGGAAATTCGCATTAAGCTCCGTGAAAGGAGAGATGAATGGAAATATATTAAAAACAGTGGAGTTGCCACATTCGGAAACACCTCAGCATACCCCTGGGAGGGAGGGAGCTTCTGTTATTATTGGTATTTGATTTTGACTTTGCTCTGAGCTTTGACACACAAAACACAGCTCACCCAAGGGCAGGTGAGGGCACCTGAAAGGCACGTACAGTGCTTAGATTTGCACCAGCTACGCTGCCAAGGGGCCGTGGGAGAGCCTAGCGGTCGTGTGAACCGGCATCACATGCCAGTGGGAAGCAGAGCATTTGGGGAGCATTTCGGGAGCCCCCACTCTAAACTCATGCAACAACCCAGCAGCTCAAGATTCTCAGAAAGAGACTTGAATTAAAAGTGGTCCAAAGTTTGTTTTGAAGTAATGCTGAGCCTCTTCCCATCAAACTATTAACATTATTTCTTATTTCTTTTTTAAAGATTTTATTTCATTATTTTTAGAAAGAGGGGAAGGGAGAGAGGCAGAGAGGGAGAGAGACATCAGTGTATGGTTGCATTTCACCTGCCTCCAGCCACAGACCTGACTGGAGACCTGGCTTGCAACCTGGTGATGTGCCCTGGCTGGGGAATCGAACCTGTGACCTTTGGGTTCGCAGGCCGGTGCCTTATCCACTGTGCCACCAGCCAGGGCACTCTTATTTCTTTTTAACACCTTACGGGGACAGCTCCCAAATTGGTCCATGGTTGGGCCATAAAGCATGATGGGGCATGTAGCAATTATGTAACAGCTGCATAGACATAACAGACATAATTTAGTGTCTTCTACCACCCTGGGATATCATAAAAGGAAGCTTTAAATATATATATATGCATTTATTTATATATGTGTGTGTGTGTGTATTTAAAGCTGATAGAGCAATACCAGAAGAGATTTGTTTCAAGGTCTTTTTGAGCATAATGCCCCTGACATGAATGGAAAGGAAAGAGGAGGAGGGAGGGGAGGAAGAGGAAGAGGAAGTAGGGGAGGGGGAAGAGGAGGAGGAGGGAAAGGAAAACATTGCGTCTGTTCTCCTGAGGCCCGATGCCAATGTCAACCAGCAATTCGGAGCCGGATCTGGGGGTGCCCTGCGTCCCAGGCCTGTGGGGCACCCCCCGCCCACATTTTGCCTCCTGCACACTCTGCCCCACACGTCCCCCTCCCCCCTCTGCACGTGCCCTTGAGCGTTTCTGCCCCTGGGGTCCCTTTGGTCTCCCGGTCCACCTCTGCAGGTGGCTGTAATCCGGTCCCTTTGTCTCCCTTCCCCAGCGGAGGATCATTTCCGCTTCATTCCATCTTCATTCGCTGTTCCTCTCATTTTCTCCACAGTAATCACACCTCCCTCATTCAAAGCCCAGGCCTTTCATCTAAACAACCTGAGTTTCTCTTCTCCCTGCCTTGGTGTCATCAAGGCTGGAAGCCAAAATGTTGCATCTAATGTACAAAGTAATATTTTAGCCGGCCTGTACTGAGATGCTCGGTGTGGCACGAAAGTTGCCGCAGAAACTGGACAGGAGAGGTTCTCAGCCTGCCCGGGGCCCCCCGGTCTGATCAGGCAGAGGAGGGAGGCAGGGGAGGGAGGCAGAGGAGGGAACGGTTCCGCCCTTGCTAATGTTTCCGCGGGTCTGTTAGCACTGCCTGAGCCCTTCTCAGCCTTTTCTAAGATTATTCTGCAAAGTCACGAGACGCACTTGTTAGAAGGAACACCCCACTTCACGCCAACAACACGCAAAGGTTTCAAGGAGTCCCGAGTCGCCCAGGCCTCTCCTGTGAACCACCCGGTGTTGGACCTGTCACCCCACTCAGTTCCCAGCCAGCGAGCCCTGAAGCAGCAGGTTTAGGAGTGCGAGCCGCATGCACCCCGCTCGGGATGAGCTCACCCATCTGCCCGGAAGGCGGTTGGAACGAGCTCTGTTATTTGTTCTGCGGGACCCGCGGGCTTTTTCCACTGGAGCCGGGGGCAGGACGTGAGGGTGCGGGCAGAATGGACACCCCGCCCCAGCGCCCAGCGCCCAGCTCCGGCCTTGGGATGCAGGGAAGTTCGAGGGGAGACCCAGGGCTTGTTCAGGAGAAAACCACTCCGGTTCGCTGAGAAACGCGTCCTTGCGACAGAGGCGGTTTCTTTCAAGTGAGAACACAGGCTGAAATCTCCCAAACGCTGCCAGGGGTTGGTTGGGACCCAAATGCAATACCATGGAGCCCCACTTTCGGGGGAAGCCTTACCAGAGAGGCAACGTGATTTTTTTTTAATTGGAAGGAGCTGTTTCAGAGGTTTTTTGTTTGCTTGTTTGTTTGTTATGTTCAATATGAACCCAATCTTCTGAAACCGAGCCCATCAGCAGGCCAGCAGGTCGTGTGACAGGTGCCAGGGCGCCCCCAGGGCCAGTTGAAAGCTCCTCCCTCTCCTGTCACTGGACCCCAATTAGTCACGGGGGGGCCAGGCTGGGCGGTGGGGAACGGCCGCACCAGGTAGAAACAGATGCACGTAACATTCACCCGCACACAGCGGCCTGGGCGGGTCGGTGTGCCCAGCCCACACGGGGTGCCACGGTGGGCCGAACTGGGGGGCAGCCCTGCTCCCCGCCCCCGGGACCCCCGGGGTGGCCCAGCCCTTGTCTGGCGTGGCTCCCGGCGAGTGCGTCACGGCTTCTGCTGGTCCTGGACACTGCTGCCTTTATGGATCCCGGGAACAATATTAAAAAATAAATGTTATGACTCTATTTGGAATAAAGACATATTTGCATTATATTAAGACATGCCCTTCAACGTCAAAGCTCATCTTTTTCCTTCTGAATTTAAAAGGAATGGAAGCTTTTCCATGGGTCCCCAAGCTATTGTGGACACTGGGCCTGACACCCACGGTGACAGAGGGTGCGAGCCGGGCTTCCGTAGCTCAGACAGGAAAGAGGACAGAGAAGGACCTAGGGCCACACCCCCTGCTGAGCAGTCATTATGCACCTTCCAGGAAGGCTCGACCTGATTGGCTAGAGCTTAGACACGTGGTACCTCATAGTGGCAAAGGAGTCTGGGAAATGTAGTCTTTACTCTGAGTCTCCAGTGCCCAGTGTTGCCCAGGAAACACAGCATCTGCCAGAATTGCCATTCCACACTGATACATACCTCTTCTAAGCACGTAAGTGGCCCATGACAAGTAACGAAAGACTAATGGAAACTTCATCTGCTGGAAGTGGGATTCAAGATGGCTTTCAAGGCAGCCCGCACAGGAAAATAAAATAAACATCTCTCCTGCAGGGGGTTCCGTCTAAAATGCCAGGGTCCCAGGACAGGAGCTGTGTTTTTGCCTAAGTGACGGGTGCACAGTATCTTCTTTCATCGCCAGCGTTCATCCTCCACCTCCAATAATGATAACTAGAGCTGTATTTTAATTAATCAGGTGCATGTCTGCTACCGTCAGCCCATCAGTATTATTCGAAAAGACATCGACCTGTCTTCAGCACCCAAGAGCATCCGGCCCTCGTACATACTTACCAGTGGTCACGGGAATGAAAAGGGCAAATTCCCACAGCTTCGTAGGACAACTTCGCTCCGCTGAAATGAACTGAAGCGGGCGGCGGGTCCATCACAAAGGGAACTTGGCCCAGTTTGACCACGTTCAGAGTTCAAGGCTCTTTGGAGTAAAGGTCAGATATGAAAATAATGAAGCGGGAATTCAAAGGTAGTCGGAAGGAAAATGGTCATCTTTTTAAAAGTATATGCTTGTACTATTTTACTGTCATTCTACAGAGGGCAGACAGCAGCAAGGAAAACAAACTCTATACATTACAACATGGGTTTACGACCAAGGTAAATCATCCTAGCATAGTAGCTAGTGTGCACACACATGCACACACCCACACACACACGCTCGAGTGAATAAATGGTAATTAACCAATCCATAAAGTCATTGGTCACTTTTTCAAAACAACTCAAAATTAGATTCCTTGATGAGGTTATATTCGAAGTGATTCCGTTTTTTAAATTTGCAATTTATTGCACACTGAAATTCCAGGAGAAGACCTTGTTCTTAGAGGCAGTTATGACTTCATGTGTATTTATTCACTTAAATTCATCTAACACAGAGTCCCAGTTACCCTTCAGCGCGGGACGGTGGACTGTGAAGGGTGGTGGTTTTATCGGTTGGAAGTCTGGGGCGGGTGGGGTGCAGGGAGATCTGCGCGTGAATGAGTGAGGCTGGCTGGGGACAGGGAAGGTGCACATTGAAACTAAGGTAGAAAATCAGGCGGAAAGCATAGGAAATAAGGAAATATAGTAGCATCCCCTGTTAGCCACAGGGTTTAATAAAGTCCCATCCCAATCAATTTATAAGGAAAGACCTAACTAAGCTACAAATGCTAGAGAAATACGTACACACGTGAAGAAAAAACAAAAACAAAAACAAAAGAAACCAACCTTCCTTCTCAGCAACCAGCCAGGGGCAGGTCAAACCGTTATTCTACAAAACATGCAAAACCCTGTTTTAGGGTGCATGAATAATTGATTCTCATTACCAGAGGCAACTGTGTCCCTTCTTTGGACTCGGAAGGTCATGTCCTCCTTGAAAACTGTGGGCGGGTGGGAAACCCGGCAATGAGCAGATTCTGGGGCTTGGTCCCACGCAGGTGTGCTGTCAACCAGTACCCGGAGGCCCAGCCACCACTAACCTGGGAACTGCTCCTTGCTGTCTAGATGAACAGCTCTCTAGTTCCTGGGCTCTTCTGAACATGGGCTTTCTCTAAACAGCCAGTTAGTCTTCCCTGCCTACACCCTGGGAGTGAGGTGCCCTCTTCCTGCTCTCCAGCAGCCCAGGGTGTCTGTGAGGCCTCTGTTCACCCCACCCCAGGGCTTCGTGCGTGAGGAATGAACAGTGAAGACCTCCTGGGCTCGCAGAGAGCCTGCCTTCCTGTCTACGTTTGAATGTGCATTTCCTTCAGGGAGGAAAATGAATTTAATGTAATCTAATTCCCCTTTTTCCTTTAAAGCATTTTGTATGGATTCTATGCATGCCGCGCTAAGCTCAGTTCTTGAAATTTATATCCCAACTGCGTTAGACCCCTAAAAGTCTTTTTATTATTTTCTCAGTCAAGCCTGGTTCTTATAAATCAAAGTCAGTTTGGCTCTCGGTTTATTCTTTCTGTTTTTATTTTAAGAAATTCACCCAGAAATTAAATTCCCTTTTTTGGCTTGAGGCCGTATTTCCCTCACTCTGGGGCCAGGCCATGTCATTGTCACATGAAACAAGGGGCAAGATAAAAGTGAAAGTCAGGGAAAAACCAATAGCAAATAAATGTCATGAATCAAATATGGACGTTTAGGAACCAAGTCGCCAGGACCCGGTTTATTTGGTCTTATTCCGATTACTGCTGCAGAAGTTGAAAGAAAACATCGCAGAAGCAGAGATAAGGGATATAATTGGCTTGCCTTATCAATCATTATGAAGATGCTTTTGTTCATTTCTAAACGCATTACTTTGTAAAATGCTTTCCTGAACAGGTGCCACCCTCGTGGCATTAGGTTTGAGCATCATGAAGGCAAAGATCATGCTTCAGATTTAGTGTTCACATCAGGGCAACTGTCACAGGGCCCGGGGCAGATGCCCTGCCCACGCTGATGAAAGGGAACCCTGTCCGTTGTTCCCACCGAAACAGAGAATCACACACAGGAAGTGGGAGCCCTCTCTTGTGAGGAGGTGGTGTGGGGAGCAGGCTCCCGATTTTCAGCCTCCTGTGATGTTTGTATCAAAGACACCACGGAAGCAGGAGGACCAGGCTGGGCCGCCCCCTGAGTGAGTTAGGATCATTGTATCCGGCAAGGTGCCCAGGTCACTTATTGTTCAAAGTGGGAATAGTTTAAAGAAAAATGGAGCATTATTAATAATTAAGTTATCTCAAACACAACGGGATGTTGGGTTTCCCTGGTACTAGGAGATTTTTAAGACACAATAGAGTCCTAGAACATTAAAAGATCACCAGGTTCAGTATTGACGGGCAAAAATATCTCTGTGCCCTGGAACAAAAGGGGTTACTTTTGAGAAACTGGTTTGTTACTACTGAGAAACACTCAAGAAAAAAAAATTTTTGCAGTATGGATCAGCCATTTGACCCAGCGACCCCACTTCGGGAAATATATCTGAAGAAACAGAAAACACGAGAAAGAGCATAAGTACCTCTATGTTCATTTAGCATTATTCACAATCACCAAGATAATGAAGCAGTCAAGTGCCCGGCAATAGATGAGTGGATAAAACAAGTATAAAACATTCATACAGTGGAATACTACTCTACTGTAAAAAAGAAAAAAAAAAAGAAAGAAAGAAAAGAAAATTTTACCCTTTGTGACAACATGGATGGACCTGGTGAACATCATGCTAAGTGAAATAAGCCAGTTAGGAAAAGACAAATACCATATGACATTACTCATATGTGAAATCTAATAAATAAACTGGACTAACAAAATAGAAACAAGACTCACAGATGGAGAGCAGGTGACAGCAATGGAGGAGGAGCTTGGGGTAGAACAATGAAGCAAGAAAGAAAAGAGACTCATGGACATGGACAGCAGTGTGGTGATTGCAGGGGGTAGGAGTTATGAGGAGAAATGGTAATGGGACAATTAATAAAGGAACTTTGCAGCCAAACAAATTCAGTGTACACTGTTGGAGATTCATCGCACATATTAACACATTAATTCTTCCATAAGCAAACTTAAAATTTAACATTTCCTCAAAGAGTGTATGCTGATCCCCTTCACCATTTCATGTTTTGGAAGTGTTTATGGCCACCTTGCAGACAGAGCATGTATCTGGTTCTAACTTTACAGCGGAGGGAAAAACCAAAGTAGCGATGTTTCAAAGGCCGCAGTGTTACTCCATGGCAGGACAGTGGTGGAACATGATGGTAGCAGCACTAGCAGCTATAATGGTGGTAGGGGCACACACATAGCAGTGGTAACTGCAGGTACAGACACAGCAGCAGCAGTAGCAATTGTAATGACAGTCATAGTGGTAGGAATAGCGGTCATAGTAGTCATGGTAGAGCGGCAATTGTAGTACTCACAGTACTACCTAGATGTAGTCGTACAGATACCCCCGTATAACACAGTTGTTAGGTCCCTAAAAAATGCCGTGTTATACGAGTCCATGTTACACAAAACAAAGAACTAGTACCAAAAAAGGGGGTGAGGTTTCAAAAATGTTTTTAAACATACTATTATATTCTTATAATTAAGAGAAATATCTTAAAGCGGTGTTCACCGGAAGTATAACCTGTTAATATGTGTTGAATAATGTTTTCTTCGTCATCACCACGAGCTGAGGGGGTTGCTTTTTGACAAGATAGCTTCCTCCGCTGAACTTTCTTCAGCCTTACCTTGACTTCTACCTGGTCCTTTTTGCAAAACCTGTTACTTTCGGTGGCTTGCTTTTAGCTGGGAGATTATTACAGATGTCGTTCTGTGGTGCTCAGCACTTGTGGAGTTTCTTACACTCTGGGTTTCTTTCAGGGGAAGGATCTTCGTTTAGGGAATGGAGCTTCAACTGCTCAGCTAAACTAAGGCCTTTCTCTACGCTTTCTGGAGTCAAGTGTTTTTGCTTCTTCATCGTCATCTGTGTCACTGTCCCCTGAATTGTCTTGGCTCTTATTATGCTGCGTGTTGCTCAGGGATTTCTCTCATTTTCAAAGTGTGTGAGAGCGGAACCATGGCCTAGACGTGCCGTGCGCTACGGGGTTACCTGTAGGTGTCGTCATAGTAGCCACAGCAGCGATAGAAGTTGTGATAGTTGAATAGCAGCCGCCACAGCATTGGTAGGAGCAGCACAGCTGAGGAACATCAACGCTGGCAGCAACCGCAGCGACCATAGTCGTGGTGGCAGTCACAGGAGATGCAGCGGCTGTAGCAGTGGCCACAGTAGCAGTGACCAAGCAGGCAGAGTGGTGGCCATAGCGGCTGTCCCTGGGGTGGCCCGGCAGCACCAGCAGCACAGGAAAGGGCGCTCGCTACTTGGACACCTTCTACTGGAGTGTTGTAAAAGCTCAGAAACTGCACCCTCACCAGCCCCCGACCCCCACAGGCAGCTCGGAGGGCAGTTTTCACCACGGTGCCCTCGGTGCCACTGTCTGGTGCCTGACTGTGGCAAGCGTTTCCTGACTGCTCCGTGACTAGAGAATTTCCATTTCCAGACTCAATGGGAACCGCTCCCCAGTGCCAGGGCAGCCCTTCATCAGCAGGAATCAGCACATCTCTTTCCAGCCCGTTTTCCTCTCACCTTTTAAACACGGAGGCACGCAGTGCCGTGTCTGTGTGCAGCCGCTCGGGGCAGGTGCTTGCGTTCCAGGAAACAGAATTATGGGCAAAGACCCATCACAGCAGTTTCGCAAATGACCTTGAAACCGGACCCACACACGCAGAGGTAACATTCAGGAAGGGCTTTTCTATCCCTCAGGGTCATGCCCCAAAAAGGCCCCACTGCTAGATTATTCTGTTAACAATCCCAAAAAGGTACCGGCCCGTGTGGCCAGGTAGGAAGGAAACCGGTCTGCAAAAGAAGAGGCATTGCCTGCAACAAAGAAAATTGAAGATTTAATGAGCCTGCCGGGAGCACTTGCTAATCACTGTTTAATAACAGGGAAAACAAACAAAGGAGCGAAGGATGGATATTGTCAGGAAATCATCCTCGATAAATCCATCTTTGATCTCAGCACATTCTTGATGTAATCTTTCCCACTTTTTACTCTGATTAAAGATGTTTCTCCCAAGAAGGCTGGCTTTTGTTTTTAGCCTCAAGGAAAAATTGAGAAGACATAGTGATGGAACGGCTGCCTTGAAATATGCCAAGAATTCTCATGAGAAAGGAGGAGCGAGTGTCCTTACCCCCCGTACCTGCAGGGGACAGAGAGTCCAGCGGTGGGAGCACCGAGAAGCCACATTTCAGGAAGGACAGAGGTCAGAATTTGCTCATAATTAGGACTGAGCAATAAGGGGTCCATTTGCCCCGCAAAGTACAGGATGGAGCATTAAGTGACTGGAAGTGTCTGGATGGGGCAGAAGCCACCATCTATCTGACCAAAGACACTTTCATTTAGACAAGTTGGCACGCAAGTGTCCTTTTGCTTCTGGGCCTCCTGACTCCTTGTGGGACCTGCGAGATTTTCATCTCCTACTACTTCAGCCCTAAGGCAGGACCTCTGGTGACGGTTGCCTGGCAGCGGCTAGTTTCAGGGGGTTATCAGTTCCCCTGGGATCGCTGTGACGGGCACCCTCACCTGAGCGCCAGGTGAGCATTTACATCTGCCTGTTCAAGGCCAGCATACAAGGCAGGAGGTGAGCAGGCCCCGAGATGCTCATTCCTCCCCTCTTTCTGGGGCTGGGCCCGCTGAGGAAAACTCCGACAGGGGTAGAAGCATGCTTCACCTGGAGGGAGGAAATTGGGACAGTAGCAATAGCATCAACTACAGGACATTGTTTAAATAGGCTTTCAAACATGCCTGACATGCCACCCCGGAGCCCTCCAGGAAGAACAGCGGGCAGGCACACTCTGGGGTTGGGAGGGGGTATATCTGGTGGGGGTGCGCATTGGCTTAGGGGCCAGGAATCCATAAGCAGCCATGTGACCGAAGCTGAGCTATGAATTTTTAAAGCATGCATCTCCTCGGTTATCAAGTGAAGATAAAATAACCGTGTCACAGAGTAATGGTGAGGATGGCATTGTGCCACATGTGTCCCTGGCCTCGGCCAGAACTGGCATGGAGTGGGCACTGAAGGGATGCCAGCCCCCCTTCCCCCTGGACAGACAGCACTACCCTAGAGGGCGAGGTGGCCTCTGCTTGGGCCTGTCACTCTGCGTGGTCTTATTAAGAAGGTCAAACTCAAGTACTTATTCAGAGGGCACTCGGCCTGGGAATGGCGGTGGATGGGACCCAGTGTGGGGAGGGGAAAGGCAAGACACTACGGGCTAGGGGCTGAAGTCCTGTGCTTCAGGGACACGGTTCAGATGGAAGCAAAACCCTGGCAGAGCTGGTGTGATGGGCAGAGGAAGGACGGTGTGTGGGAAGATGTCATACAGGAGCGACAGGCTGAGACAAGTGATGGGACTAAAATTACGCCAACGAGGGAGACGGCTGGCTCGTGAAGGGGCAGAGGAGAGGGTGGCCGGGACTGGGGGCAAGTCATCAGCTGCTCCGCACCTCCGGGTTCTGGATTGTGGGCGTCACAACCCCTGGGCGTCACAGAGAGAGTGGGATAAGCCAGAGACACCCACACGCGTGACAAAATAGCAGGTGAGCAGGGTCACCGGTGGGCCTTGGCCCAGGCAGCCCATCGGAGCGAGGGGCTCACCCAGACCCTTGTCCAGCCACCCCACAACCGAGAGGGGGACACCGACGTGATTCAGCGGCGTTTCTACCAGCGCCAGGCGTGGAGAAAGACAGCCAGTCTCATCGTTATTGGTGGCTTGGGATATTCAAATGCACTTCATCTCTGAGTATTAGTTGTGTCATCCATAAAGCTGGAAATTGGACAAAAATAGCTTAAGCCCCATTGATCCTAAACATCTGTGAATGATACAAATGAGGAGAAATCTGCTCGCGAGCAGGAAGTGTTCCCACGAGTGGTATTCGAACCAAGAGCTCTTGGCAGACGTGCTTCGCTCCGGGCCTCGGCGGCGTGGCGTCCTCTGTCCAGCGTGCTTCCCGGGGGACACTGAGTGGCCTGGAAAGAGAGCTGGGCGCCACAGCTCCCAGGGGGCTCGTGGCTCCCTAGGAGACTCTGCAGACAGGGAGTCTTGGCGTTTCAGGACTGGTTGCTATACGGTGCAGAGAAGCTTGGTCAGAGACACGATGCTAAAGAGAATGAACTAGGAGACAGTTGTGACCCTTCAGACCCAGAGACTACAGCCCTGAACTGGGCAGGGGCAACGAGCATGGGGCACGGCTGTCAGAGAGCCTGAGCAGGGACAGACAAGAAGGACCCCGGGCTGCCTCCTGCGGTGGGGCGTGGGGACCCCACCCGCGCATGGGACCCCAGCCCCAGGGATGTTCACCTGTGTATTTGGACAGGATGGCCCGCCCCGGAATCTTGTGAATGGGTGACAGAGAACAGAAGGGACACCTTCGGCCGGTTCCTTTCTTGTCTTAAAATAAACCATGATCACCCGGTCCCAGCTGCACAAAGACGGAGCAGCCATGGACTTCAAAAGAAACCGCTCAGACGGGAACAAACAAACAAGTGTGGGATCTGAGGCCTGAGCTGCCTGAGAGGGATTGTTTTTGAGCCATTTCTTACCCTAAACTGCTTCCTGCCTTGTTTGAGAGCCACCCACCCGCACACCCCAGGGGACCGCGACATCCGGTGCCAGAGGACGGGGACACTGCGGGCGGCCGGGCCCCCTCCCAGGCTACCCTCCTCCTGCCAGAGCCGACACAGCGCCGTGTTCACCTGTGGCAAGTGGAAGATTCCGAAGTGTGACGGTCACGGGCTTTGTGGAGGAAGTCACAGGATGCTACTCCTCGAAGGTCAGCGGGAATAAACTAAGAGTCTCCCCTTGGCCTCCCGTCGTCACGAACTAGTCGGGGGCTGCAAACACCCACCAATTCTTGGGACCGCTTTCCTCGGGAGGGACGCAAACCCTGATCCCGCCTGCTCTCCGGGCCGCGCAAACACAAGCGCATTGGCGAGCCGGGTTCCAGGCCGGGTTCCAGGCCGGGTTCCAGGCCGGGTCGCAGAGCCGCGGATCTAACTGGTTCCCACACACCTACCTGGCGCAGGGGCGGGGAGACGGGGCACAGCCTGGGCTTTTCTTATTCCTAAAATAAAGGGAGTGGGGGGGGGGGGTCGGCTGAGGAAATGTATTGTTCTGCTATTTATTGTTCCCTAAGATCTCGGCATTGAAGGAAACACCCTGCAGGCTCAGCCCACTCCTCCTTTCACATTTGAGCGTGCTCCCTGGTGGCCGGTTGCCTGGCTTAGGGATGTGAGAAGACCCCCAAAAGACAGGTGTCCCCAGGCCCGCAGAGGCTGCCCACTCCACCTGAGGACAGAGGGGACCCGTGGGCAATGAAAGGCAGCAGAACACGCCCCTCTGCTCCTTAGGGGAATAAGTTTCGATGTTTCTTAAAGGCAACTAAACCAAACACGTAAAAATCTCCTCGACCCCTTAAGCTCTATGATTGGAAATTCCGTTTTTAGAAATTTAACTGTACAGTATTCGCCTGGGAGGTCATAGTCATGTGCCACCACCGCTCACAGAGCCCTCCCCATCTCTCTGCACTCCGGGCCCGATGCCAGGGGCCCGCAGGTGCACCCCACAAAGTCACCCAACATACAGCCGGGGCCTCTCACCTCTCCCCGGCGACCCGGAAAGCGTTTTCAGCACACGAGCAGGAGGGCCTGAACGTCTCACGCGTGTTCATTGCAGCGCATCATGGGCCACCAGGAGAAAAACATGAGACACGGTCAACTGTTCACAGTAAGGCATCAGTTAACTGAATCACAGTAGGATCACGTCCTGGAATATTATGTAGCCTTTAATAATATTAGATAAAAGCATAGAAAGCATAAAAATGTCTGTTTTTCATGAAGATGAACGCAGATTTCAAAACCATGAATCATGAGAAAATGCAATTTTTGTTGCGAGAGGCTGGGAAGAGAAAACATCAGCAGGGCCTTCAACCCGGATGGCGGGATTCTTTGTTTATCTCCATTTGCTCACTTTTCTACGATAAGCATATGTCCCTTTTGCAGCATTAAAGCAATAAGTGTTCATTTTTAAGGATACACACACACACACACACACACGTGTCTCTGTTCCCCACCAGCACCCCTACTCACTGACAGTTTCGTAGTTTGATCTGGATGTCACTGCATGAGGCTCTAGGAATGACCTCTAAGAGGGCCCGGCGCGTGAGGGCCCGCAGAAGTGGGGAGACGCGGGGGGTGGGGGGTGGCCTGCAGGAGCTCCTTCTCCCGCGTCACCCCGCCCTGCAGGGAAATTCTGCACTAGTCTAAGCAGGACTCCCGCAACACCCCAGGAAAAGACTACTCAACAAAACACAAGATAATCCAATCAGATAAACCACATTTTCTGATCTTAATTTTAAAAATAGCCTTTCACGGATGAGCACCAACCCAGCAACCTTGAGAGCCTGCCCTCCCCTCTCCTCCAAGCCTGTTCTCCTGGGAATGCGCTTTCTTTGCCCCTCCGCAGAGCAGGTGGCCTGCTGGGGCTCCCCGGCCATGGGGCGGGGGGGTCAGCACAGCACCCTCTGCCTGTCGAATTTGGTGCCAGTCACCATGAAGAGGCCTCCCAGGTCCAACTGGGCAAGAGCTTCCCCGGAATGTGGGCAGAACCGGGCACCTTTGGAACACCAGGGCGGGCAGATTCGTCCCTGCCCCTCCACACTTCTAAGAACAGGTGCCCCTCATGGAGACAATGAACTCGCCACCCGCTATGAGGCCAGCCTGGCTCTGGGGGGGAGTCGGGGCTTGCAACCTGGTCACCACCCGACCTGGGAAGGTGTGACCCTCGGCCACCCCCATCCTTCCTGTAGGCAGCTGCCTTCCAGACTTTCAGGAGAGAAGGGGGAAGAAATAAGGGAGGTTGGTGTGAACTGAGAGAAGGTGCTGATGACCCCGTCCAGCTCCTTCAGGACTCTCTCCTCCCACCAGTCCCAGGACCACCAGGAGGAGCAGATGGTGGCCAGGAGCTGTGCTGGGGGCCTGTCCCATTCCAGTGGCCGGCGCAGGGCCTGGGGCAGGATGTTCAGTCCAGTGCCTCGTTCAGAGACGCCCCGCACTCCGATGCAGAAGCAGCGCCATTGTTATGTCTTCTCCCCGCAGACCGGAGCCGGTGGCTGTGTCCTGAGGCTGGTCCCCGTGGGGCTGCCCAGCGCGCCCTGAATTGTTCCGAGATCTCCTCTGGCTGCTGGAGGATGTCCACCGTCACCCCCCGCCGCGCTGCCGCCCCTGCCTTTCAACAGCGGCTGTACATGCTTCAAAGGGGCCAGTCCACACACGTGACACCGCGGCGGCTTTCAAAGGTCCTGGGAAGAGGCAGAGCCACAGACCGGAGGGGAATTTCTCAGGAGGTGAAGCCTTGGAGGCATGCGGTGCATAAAGTCTTCTGATGTGAACGCTTCAAAAGGGGCCCTTGCACCCTCTCCCCCTGTGTGACAGCCCCTGCCAGCCGCCCACGGGAGACCTGGGCTTTGTCATGGAGAAACGATCTGATAAATCACCGGATAGGATGGGTCCGGTTCTGCCCTGGACCAGGACTCTACGGGTCCCCATGCTACTAATGGGACCGTGGCCGCAAGGTGTGACGTGGAAAGACGGAAAGAAATGCAAACGGGGAAAGAATATTCACATGAAATATACTCCTTCTAAAAGCTTTTCTAGACGAACGTCCCTCGTGGAGCTGGGGTGAGAGGTTCAAGTGATCGCAACTGCTTAGTTAGGCTAAAAGCCTTTCCATTAACACTGGTCATAAATTTTAATGCTTCCAATGAGGACCAGCGAAGGCTTGGCCCCCACCCAATAAATAAATCATGGCCACTATCGTTATTGATAGTGTAAAATTTTTTTTTTTTTTTTTTGCTATAATAAGAATTAAAAAGGACTAATGTGGACCTGTTGGGGTCCCCCTAGGACGGTGTCAGGGCGTGGAGCCACACGCAGGCCAGGCCAGGCCTGTTAGACCTGACAAAGAGGGGTGCATACAGGCCCCGATGCTCCAAGAGGGGCCCCCAGGGATGAATCTGGCCTTGGGAATATTCTTTACATCCTTTGAAGTCTGCCCTGTGACCTAAACTTCCTTGGTTTGTGTATTGAGCCCTCAGTAGATGTTAAACCTTAACCACAGGTAATCCCACCCTCCCGAAAATTCTATGGGCCACCTGGAGCTCTTGAAGTCACCTTGTCTAACAGACCACAGCCTGAAGCAGATGGTCCCATTCTTTCTATCATTATCTAAACTCAACAGCTCCCTTTCTTTTGAACACTCTTCGGTGGTCATGATTTGTGGTGTGGACGTGCATCCCCAACCTGTGTAATCAACACAAATCTTTGGGGTGGGCCATTGAGGCCTTTGTCACACTGACAACCTTCTCTCCCCCAGCGCGAGCTGCCTGGGAAGGTTCCTTTCATCCGCGGCACCAGGGATCTCTGCGGGTCGGGGGTCCCCCACACGGACCCCACCACGCTGCCTTCCCTTCCCTTTTGGGCTTGCTTCTGGGGCAACAAGTCTACTTTTGATCACATCTGGCAAGTTGAGACATTGTCACCCTACCCTCAGCGGCTTTCCGTTCCCCTTCAGGACTTCACTACAGGAATAATGGCACGTGCCGAGACCCCTCCCCAGGGACCAGGATGCACTGTGCACGGCCTCCCCAAATTATAGCATGTTGGTGAATGAGTCCAGGCCGTGTTCACCAGGCACAGGCTTCCAGGGCATGGAGAGCAGGGGAAATACGAGGGTTTCAAAGGGCAGAGAGGATATGGGTTGTAGATTCACGTTCAGTTCTCCTTCCCCTACATTGAAATAGCAACAGCCATGGTTCCCCTATTGGAAAGCCACCAATGAAGATCGATCACTATATTAGCCACTAACATCTCCACTGTGAGACAAACGTGTTGGCCATTCCTCAGTTGAATAAGGAAGCCTGGCGCTCAAAGCTCTTAGCAGTGCGATGCCTGCATTTGCTGCTTCCGGATCTTCTTGCTTTGCGATATTACCCATGCATCCAATGCCCTGCGGCCGACAAGCCATGACGAAGGGTGAGGCAGAACTGAGTGTGGTGCCATCGCTGTCATTCACTGGTGGTGCGACCTTGGGCAAGTTATTTAACCTTGTTCTATGGCAATTTCCTCCTCTGGAAAATGGGCATAATCATGATAATCCTTCATGAGGTCAGAGACTGGTGGTAGTTGTTTCCCCTTAGCCTTGCCGTGGCTAAAATCGTCTGTGGCAATGTAGAGAACGTGTGGAGAGATTCTGATGAGCATTCCCTTGGGGAAAGGTGAGGAATCGCTCAGGCACTTTCCATCGGTAGGGATCACTCAGCTGGCGTTAGTTATCACAGCTCAGACACCGTCAGGCTTAATGTTCTCAAGAAAAAGACCCAAGATGCGAAGGCACGAATTCAGAAAAGAAGTAAGTGGCACGTTCCATGTTACCGTGAACTGCTTAATTCTTCGTGATCAGCCACCTTTGGATTTCACACCTTGGCTCCTGGTTTGGTCAGTGGGCTCCGCCCCTGATCTCATGAATTTTGTTTGTGTACCATTGCATCAGGTTGCGGAGCCTTCCAGCCTGGGGTCTGACCCCAGACACACCGCCATTAGGGGACCCTGTGAAGGTCTCAGGGAGACAGACACCCCCTCCGAGCGAGGTTATGCCAACTGAACTCAAGCCTGATTTCTAGCATGAATTTTTCACAGGATGAATTATGCATGTGCAGGATTTTAAGAATAAAACAGCCCTGGCTGATAGCACAGTGGATAAGGCGCCGGCCTGCGAACCCAAAGGTCGCTGGTTCGATCCCCAGCCAGGGCACATAACCAGGTTGCAAGCCAGGTCTCCAGCCAGGTCCATAGCTGGAGGCAGGTGAAAGGCAACCATACATTGATGTTTCTCTCCCACTCTGCCTCTCTGCCTTCCTCTCTCTCTCTGGAAATAATAATAAATAAAATCTTAAAAAAAAAAAAAAAAGAATAAAAGACATGTACCTTACAGGCTGTTGTATAAAATCAAATCCTTCGAATGCTGAAAGCATTTGCTTACTCATCATAATTTTCAGATGGTCTCTTAGCAGCGCCATTTAGAAATATACCATGTGCTGAAAACAAAGCTATGTGTCGTTACTGATAAAAAAGTAAAAGGTTTTATGCTCTGGGGCATCCATCTGTACCTGTGTTGAACATGACTTTGTCTTCATAACGTGTTTTCCATATTCCAAGCATCAGATGCCCAGCCCGGGTTTTGGAAAATGCAGCTCTAGTTAGGAGCTTCATTTTCTGTTCATCTATTCTGTTCCCTAGTTACTGCGATATGGCTAAGTAACCTCTGCCCAGGTCATGCTGCCTGTAGGTCACCAGGAGGAAGTGGAGCGCTCAACCCCAGACCCAGGTGACCTCAAAAACCTTGTCCAAAGTCCTGCTCTGAGGAAATCGCCTTGAGGCACCAGAGTTGGGCCAATACTAACTGAAATTTCCTGCTACCAAACACCGAATGAAATGAGTCTACTTACTTCTCCTCTTCTTGATTTCTCCCCAGTTTAGGTAGAAGAAAGAGGAGGTGTATGTTCCTTTTTTTTTAATTGGCCTTCTCCACCCAGAACAGGTTTACAGGAAGGATTTGGAGGTTTTGTGATCTATATATCTACCCTACTCCTATTCCAACGCGCTCTCATATCCAAAAGGCAAGGCAGTCCGCCCATGTAACGTTTGTAAAGGTGTGTTTTTACCAAAGCCATCCATGCATGCAGTACGTGCACATAAAAGCCAAAGCATCCTCCAGTTTGCTGGGGAAACCAAGCATCCTCGCCCCATGTTCTCCACCTTCAAGGAAAATACTATCAATCCCTTCACTAAGTTTTTTATATCTGCCTCTAGATCTATTCACTACACATATTGCAGTTGGTCAACATCCATGCTTTTCTACCATAAAACATGAATGTTAGCTCTCTTTTCCACTTCCATTGCTCCTTCCTCATGTGCACCCCCGGAAACCCCAGTCACACTGCATTTTCTATGAAAGGATCCTCCAGACTCAAATCTCTGGGGTCCCCCAGGCCTGTGTGGGGCACAGTGACCCTGCTCAGGCCCTTCCACATGTGTCCCCCCTCTCATTTTTGGTAGAGGTATATTATTTGGGTTAGATCATTACTGCATTTCTATAAATGCTAGTCACAGAGCATAATATGATTAAATTTGATTTCCTATGCATTTTTATCTTACCCCAGTTAATATTTGTCTTAACTTCGTTGTTATTTGCCCACTTTTTCCATGTACTTATGAATATTTTAACCACAAACTCTCTACCACTTATCAAATTTCTTCTTCATGCAAGATGTGCCAGGTACTCTGTAATTCTTCTTGTAATGTTCTCCCCCTCCTGCCTCAGTTTGGGAGGGTGACTGAAGGCCACCTGCACAGAGGCTGAACAGGGGTCCTCCACACCTTCATCCTGGGGACCCTCTCTGCCTCTCTCCTCCATCGCAGTCCTTGTTCCCTTTATCCCGAATTTGCTCACTTATTGGAGTTCTTCCTCATTCTGATGGAACATCCCCTCCAGTGTCTTCCTGAGACAGGGTGTACGGAAGGTTAATCCTTTGGGAAATTGCATATCTGAAAACATTTTTCTTCTACACTCTCATTGGCCTGAGTTGAGCTGAGTCTAATATTCTATGTGAGGGACCATTTTTCTTTAGAATTTTGAAGCCATTTTTCCACTGCCTTCAAAACTCCAATGTAGCTCTGGAGATCACCAAAGCTTTTCCGGTTCCTGGTTGTATGAGTGATGCCTTTATTCCACTCTCAGAGGATACAAGGATCTTCTCTTTCTCTCAAATATGCCAAAATATCACGATTGGGCAGGAAGGGTGGGTCTACATTAGTTCACTGTGTTAGGTTCTTTTACTAGCTTCTCACTATGGAAATTCCTCACCCTCAGTCCTGGGATGTTTTACTCTCTTGGTTTATTTCAGTGATAATTTCTGTGTTCTGTCTTCTCTGTCTTTTCTTCCCAGGGGTTCTGTTAAGATAGTTGACTCCCCAGATTGGTCTTCTAGTCATGTTTTACTGTCCATCACTGCGTCTTCTTGTTTTACTTTCTAGGATCTTTATCTTCCATCCTATTTGCCTTTTTCGTGTTACTATCATATTTTAATTTCCAGAAGCACATTTTAGTTCTCGGAAGGCACCTTTTTTTAATAGTGCATTGTACATTCCAGGTGGGTGTAATTATTTTCACCACACTCATCACATTGAAATGGGTTTTTGAAAGGTATTTTTCCTTTGTTTTTTATTGTTTCTGTTTTGTCCGTTTATCTTGGTCTCCACCCAAATGGTGGGTTTTCTCAGCTATCTGCTCACATTGAAGAACAGGCTCTAAAAACTGGGTGTGCAGTTGGTTCGGCTTGTTCATTAGAGAAACTTCAATGTCAGCGTTTATCAGTCTTTTCTCCCTGCGGGCTGATCACATTCTCCACTGCTGGGTTTTCTGCATGAGAGGCCGGAAGGCTCACGTCTGCCGTCATTCTGGAAGCCACGTGGGAGAAAGGCCTTGGACTCTGAACATTCAACAAGCTCACTCTATTCCCCTTTTTATTGAATCGGTTGGGGTGACCAGTCAACAAAATTAACAGGTTTCCCGGCCTGCGAACCAAAAGGTCACAGGTTCGATTCCCAGCCAGGGCACATCACCAGGTTGCAAACCAGGTCTCCAGTCAGATCTGTGGCTGGAGGCAGGTGAAACACAACCATACATTGATGTGTCTCTCTCCCTCTCTGCCTCTCTCCCTTCCCCTCTTTCTAAAAATAATGAAATAAAATCTTTTAAAAAAATAATTAACAGGTTTCAGGTGCACAATTCTACAACACACATCTGTACACTGGATTATGTGTTCACCACCCCAAGTCTCCATTTAACACATGTTTTCCCTCAACCTTCTCCCACCCCTCCCCCAGCAATCACCACACCGTTGCTTGTGTTCATGACTTCTTTCTCTTCCCTCCACCACTCGGACGATAGCCTGCTTTCTATGAGTGTGTTTCTACTTTGCTTGTTTATTTTGTTCATTAGACCACACGTACAAGTGAAATCATGTGATCTGTGTCTCTCTGACTGGCCTATTGCACTTAGCACAACGCTCTCCAGGTCCATCCATGCACTCGCAAAAGGTAAGATTCCCTTCTTTTTATATGACTGGGTAGTATCCCATGATGTAAATGTACCACTGTTTGGTTTGGTTTGGTTTTTAATCCACTCACCTGCTGGTGGGCAGTGGGGCTGCTTCTGAATCTTGGCCATTGTGATAACGCTGCAGTGAACACAAAAGTTCCCCTGTTTTCATCAGCATCTGAGCGCTCTTCGCTGGCCCATACCTGAGAACCCCACATCCCTCTGTCGTAACCTTTCTAGAGAAACCCCCCATTCCCTCCGGTCTTCCTCCAGGAGCCCCAGAGGATCTAGGGACACTGTCGTCTCCTAAATGGTTTCAGTCAAGCCCAGGACTGTACCCGGTGTCTGTTCCCATGACTCCCCGAGGTGTCTGGCCCCTAAGAACACCATGACTGTGCTGTCAAGCAGGGTTCGTGACGTTTCCCACTGCTGGCTTAGGGCTTGTTTTCCCATTTTTGCTGCCACTCATCCATTTCTTTCCAGCTTCTTTCTATTGCTTTGTGAACCTGCCATCTCTCACTCAAGCTCCGCGTTCTACCTCCAGATCCTTCCCTTTTCCTTATGTGACCTTAGTCTTGCCATGGGGAAACGAAGTTTACTCCCCTTTCCTTAAACCAAGGCTGACCCTGTGACTTGCTTTGGCCAATAAACTGCGGTGGAACTACCAGCACAGCTGTTCCGAGCCCAGCCAGGCCTCCACGTGAGCCCACTCACACCCTGGGGTGCGGTCCAGGCACCGCGGGGACAGGCCCGGACCCGCCTGCTGGAACGTGGGACGTCTCTAAAGGGAGCCGAGCCACTTCGGTGGAAACCCCCCTAGACCAGCTGCCCTCGCTGGCCTTGGAGACACGGATGCAGGAGTGGACCCAACCGAAGCCAGAGCTCAGCCTGGCTCCCTCCCCACCGAATGGCGAGCCAGTCGGGTTGTTGAAGGCCACAAGGTGCTGCCTCCTGACACTGGCTGCCGCGGAGACCAGGCTAACCAGCACGGGTTCTGGAGAACGTGAGGCCACGGGGCCACGCAACTCAACTCTTGAAGGCCAAGCGCATCCATGTAGACTTGCGGTTGATCGGGCACTTGAACCCCACCTGTGCCAATAATAAACGTCTTGGTTTTAAAGCTTATACTGTTCTTATTACAAAGCTATGCTTCCCAAAAGATAGACAATACGGTGCTGCCACTGCCGTAGACAGTTCATCCCAACGCTTGAGACCTGCTGGCTACGGAGCCCCCTTCTTTGAGCCAGACGCTGGGGAGCAGGTCTGTGGGTGCAGCGAACCGCAAGCCGACAGGGGCAGCCAGCCTCACTCGGGTCCCAGGATCCCCCAGCGCCCGTAGCACCTCTGACTTCTGTTAATGTCTTACAGTGGCTAAAATAACAAATTAATTCACTGTCAAGTGGCCCCATTTGACCCTGACTGGTGGCTCAGTGGATAAGGCATCAGCCTGCGAACCCAAAGGTCACTGGTTTGATTCCCAGCCAGGGCACATAACCAGGTTGCAAGCCAGGTCTCCAGCCAGGTCCGTAGCTGGAGGCAGGTGAAAGGCAGCCACACATGGATATCTCTCTCCCTCTCTGTCTCTTTCCCTGCCCTTCTCTCTAAAAATAATAAAATCTTTTTTTTTTAAATGGCCCCAGGTGAGGCATTACTAAATTTACCCAAAGTCAAGATGAAAATCGAAAGATTGGAGGACGTGCGAACGAGGACAAGATGATAAAGCCACTGCGGTAAGTGCTGGTGCTAACACGGACACACCGGCGTTCAACAGGCGAGCTGACTGGCTACTCGCCCAGCTGTCTGCAGGGCTGTGCAGAATGCAGACCCAGTCCAGGGAAACCTCCAGCGCAGGCCTGACCCCGACGGACTCATGCAGCTGGTCAGGACAGCGACCACCGTCATCATGGACACAATATAGAGTTCCGAAGGCAGGGGGTGAGTCATTTTATCTGGGAGACAGAAGTATCAACTTTAACTAGAGAAGGAAAGGGGAGAGGTGAAAGAAGAATGTAGCCATGAATATGAAAATGACTCATTTCCTGAAGCCCAACTCTGAGATGACTGGAATTAAAGAAGTGGTACAAAGAGCTGATTATCTCGTCCTTCCCTGATGGATTCTTTGAATTTTTCAGATACACGTAATTATTTTCCCCCAGTGAAATCTGCAACAGTGTATTATTTAGATGTCATTAGCAATTAACATCTCCAAGGCTCTTAAAACACAATGACAAACGACTTCTATTTCATTTGATTTTCTAGGGTGTGCTCACCGCTGGTTCTCAACCCATAAAATTGACTCGAAGGCTTTGATGGGATCATGTAAGTGAATTATTGGTGAGAGAGGAAGGAGATTTTACTAACTCCTTCCCGCTAGAAATAAGCAGAACTTATTAACTGCCCGCTAGATTCACTGCCCGCTAGAAATAAGCAGAACTACCTCAAAAAATTAACATGCTCACAGCATCCCTAGCTCCCTGGAATGTTCCATTATGCTCTTCCTGTCAAATGTCAGAAAGCATTAAGCTTTAAAAGCACATATTAAACAATAATGCCTTCTAATAATACACACGCATTTAAAAATCTTTCAGGAAATAGTCGCTGAGAACCACGGTGTGTCATGGATTCAAGAGTGGACGGAGAGGCGCCATCCTGACCTCACAGATGTGCAAACTAGTGAGGGACACCAAGTGACGTGATGTGCAAGGGACAGAGAGCCGTCGAGGGCACCCGAAAAGCACTTAACGTGGGTACACGGGGCCTGAATGGCTGGCATGCAGAAGACAGTGGGGCTGAAAGGCACAGAGCCCGTGGGAAGGAGCCAGGAGGCCCCTGTGGAAGACACTGTGTCTGGCGTGGGGGCGTCACATGCATGAAGCCCGGGGAGGGGAGGTCAGGGGGCCAGGGTGGCAGAAGAGCCAGTCCATCTGTGAAGATAAAAAGGCTGCAGAAGTAATCAGGGAACAAATTGAACAAGTATGTACAAGCCAGGCTGAAGAATTTGAATTTAACCCTGATAATAACAAAAAAGAAACTACATGTCTGTATAGCTGTCTATTTTATATGCCTCCTATCATCTACCATCTACCTATCTACGACTCTATCATTTCTATCATCTATTACTCCATGTACCTATCATTTCTATCTATCGATTATGTATCCATCACCTGTCTACCTATCTATCTATCTATTGTCTAGCTGGCTACCCTATCTAGCTACCCACTGGAAGTCCAGGGAGAGCCCCGGCACGGTCTCTGATTCATGAACATGTCCCCATGGCTGAGGGTAGAGCCGGACACATCCTGGACACTCACTAAGCTGTTGCCGGATAGGAGGCCCTTCGTGTCGTGAGCCGCGGGCTGGCCCGGCTGGATTTGAGTTTCCCACGTTGCAGCCGATGCCGGACCATGAGCAGCGGCAGAGAGCGGGAGACCCCATGGGTAGTGAGTGGCCTAACACGCCCCTTTCAATCCCGGACAAGAAAAGCGGACCAAACTGTTCATGTAACGTCAAAGATTGGAGCTCTGCAGCCAGCCCGCCGACCCAGCACGGGTATGCAGATTATCGGAGCCAACAGAGAGGCAGGATTCACACTCTCCCCACCGCAGCCAAAGCCCGTGTTAGCACGGACCATTTTCTGCCTCATGAACCAAAGCCCCAGACTCAGAGCCCTGCCATCCGACCGCGCTCCTTCTCCCATCACGAGATAATTACATTACGTTTCAGGAACAAAGAACTCATATGAAAACCCCTAACAGTTATAAATTAGGAAAGCCTCCGGATTACTCATTTGTTAAACAGAACAAAATGGAAATTTAAAAATACACTTAAGTGCATGAGAATGAGGACGCTATAGACCAACACTTACCGGACATGCAGTTGTGCGTGGAGGGAAATGTGCGGTTGTAAGGTGCGAGAAATAGAGGACTTCTCAGGGGAAAGAAATCGAGAATGAAGAAGGCAGGGGCTAAGCACCTGTGTCAAAGTTAGAAAAGCTTCTATACACAGACCGAGAGGGGAAAATGAGACACAGCAGAAAATGAGTATCTTGGCGGCTGACAGGGGCCCTGAGGAGCCTCGGATGGTTGGCTTCCTGGGCCTGGGTTATGGTGACACCTCATTCGCTTTACGATGACTTGTTTGGCTACGGATTTTGGTTTTATGTGCTTTCTCACGTGAAGTTATGTTTTCATAATCAAAGCAATTTGAACCTTTGTATCCGTCCAAAAACAAATAGAGATGATGGTGATTGGTACTGGTGGAGAGAAAAGAGGAAAAGAATGAGGCCGAGTCAACAGACACTGAAGAATGAAAATGGGTGGGACTTGCAGAAGATGGAGCCAGCGCGGGGCTCTAGAGCTGGTTTTCAGAAGGAAACTGGCAGATGGGGAGCCTGGGACCTCCTGAGTCAGGAGGTCTGCGAGTGCTCCCCAGCGGACGTGGCCCCTCTGTTGCTGGGTGGCCGTACCCCGCTCTTGGGCGGAGCATCCCGTCTGGACGCAGGAGAGTTAAGGGTCATCAGGACAGGGCAGAGGGGCTTTGAGGCATGAGGGCTCAGGAGTGAAGGGGAAAGAAGGTGAGAGAGAACCCCAAGGCACAGGAGCATGCAGGAGCAGGGGAAATAAGACCCCCCACTAGGCACTTCCAGAAACACAGGCAGAAAACCAGGAGAAAGTGGCCCAAAGGAAGCCAGTGGACAGGAGTGACCCAGAAATTAAAAATGGCCAACAGTGCTTAATGCTGCCCAGACAAAAAGGAGACCAGGATGAGGGGCGTCCTCTGTGTCAGCAATGGGGAGGGAGGAGCTGAGGGCTAGAGAGGGTCAGCTCTTCCCTTGTTCTGGGTGGACGGAGAAACTTGGATCCAGGTGCCTCTGTCCATGAAGGACATTGGAACAGTCTCTCTCTCCTCTCTGAGGCCGGAGGTGATAATAATGAGGGGAAAGCCAGGGAGGGAGGGAGGCCATGGAGGTTTCAGGGCATGAAGACATGAAGAAAATTTGAGAAAAAGACAAATCAGATGGCTGGCAGAGACGGGGTACCTTGCATGTAGGTTCTGCACTATCTCGTTCCGTGGGGCAGTCACCAAAGGGGTTCTGTTTCAGATCTTTCCGTGCAGAATTACGACATTTTTTATCTTCAGGATGTTGTTCCTGACTCTAAAATGGTTCCTTTTATGTGTCTGAATCACATGCTTGTTTTCGTTGGATGGAAAAGCCTTTGATCCTGGAGGCTGCTGAAGATGCTGCAGAATGAAACTAGACAAGACTTCACGCTGTCACATGAACATGATTGTTTGTGTGCGCAGTGACCCCAGCAACACATTAGGAAGAAAAAACACTCGATTATGTTGCTCTAATGCCATTCTTAACACACATAGAATAACATTCCTGAGAAGAGCCCGACTTTAAAGTCAGTTATAGGCCTGAGTTCAGCTCCCATAGGGTCATACAACACCAGTTTTCTAGTCTCTTAAAATGGGGAAAAACATTTATTTTCTAACTATCTGTGAAAAGTGAACCTAATACACAATAATGACCAGTATGTAGCAATTGTGTACTCAGTAATTTACACTTATTTATATCATGGTCAACATTATTTTTATCACCATCATCCCTGCTAACCTAGTAACGTTACTTCCTAGAAATTGAGGGAAAATAAGGGTCAGTTGTATTAGTAAACTATTGATGGGCCCTCTTTGGGGCTTTTTAATTCGCTCAAGATGAATCGACTTGGTTTGAGTAGGAAAACTCCAAGTATTGTCAAAGGGATACATTTGGTGTTGCTTTCCAACTAGAATTCTTTAATGTGGAATCAATCATTACTAATTTTGACACCTAAGTATCTTTCTAAACATAGAATTTTGACTGCAAGTCAATGCAAAGTCCTCTTTACCACTGTTTTCCAAATTTATAACGTAGTAACTGTATTTAAAATGCACTTCTAGGCCAAACCCACTTTGTTGTGTGTTTAATGTAAGTTTCTGTATTTTATTTTTCCTTAAATTTTATTTTTAGTTTTGATTTTAGAGAGAGGGGAAGGAAGGGAGGAGGAGAGGGAGGGAAACATCAGTGTGAGAAAGGAAGATCCACTGGCTGCGTCCTGTATGAACCCCGACTGGGGACTGAATCTGCAACTCAGATATGTGCCCTGACCAGGAATCGAACCTGCGACCTTTCAGTTTGTGGGATGACACCCAACCAACTGAGCCACACTGGCCAGGGCTAAGTTTCTGCATTCTAAAAGTAGAAAAAGCATTTGTTACAGGCTGGTGTTCTCATGCTCACAGACAAAACGTAAGAGGAAAAAAATGTTTTCCCAAATGTAAAGAAGTTAATGAGTGCATTTCTATATTAGTTTTGGAAAATCAATGTATCTTTAAGTTAAAACATGTTCCTAACTATGAGGTAACTGGGGGTTTAAATCTGTGTAACTGGTCATGAATGTGGTTAAACTCAATGTAATGTTTTAGCATTTTTAATAAGCAAAGTTTGAATGACAAGTCTGTACCAACAATTTCATACCAACGTAAAGTGATTTATAAGGCAGACGACACAAAAGGAAGCAGTTAACAAGACGTTCTAGAACTTTAAAGCCATCCTCATCGGTTAGGATTCTGAGACGTGTCTCATTCCGCCGAGACCAGGCTGTAGTTTACGCCACGACCATGCGTGAGGCGCTTTGCCGAAGGTCTCCGTGCCTCACAGCCTTCCATCCTCAGCGACACCCGTGAGATGGGCACCATTACCCCTGTTTTCATGGGCGGAACGGCCTTGGCTGATCAAGTGTCCTGGCGAAGTCCCAGGAAAGAGCAAAACGTGCCTTTGAATCTTAACCTTAACGGCGCACAGCCTGCCCCTTTCCCTCATCCTTGGCCGCTTAGAAAAACAGCTTTGGAGAGACGTTGTGAGAGTTGGAGAACAAAAGGCTACCACCGAGCTCAGCCTCCCCGCGGGGAAGTGAAATGCTGATCAGCCTCTATCCGACGCCAACAGCAATTTACGCACCTCACCCTTGCCGAAGGCCTCCCCACGGGACGGGTGTGCGAAACGGAGAGAACCTTGGTCTTCATCTCATCAAGCCAGTGCGGGAGCCAACGTGGATGAGTGGGTCGCTGGACCAAAGCGTTTCCATCCGCCCAGGACGGGAAGCTCAGGTGTCACCTCACCGCAGCGCCTTCAAGACCCCACGACAGGGTGTCTTCAAGTGTTGCTGAAGGTACCACCTGAGTGGGTTAGTTCTCTTTGGATGCCAGGGGTAGAAAATCAACCCAAAGTTGCTTGAGTGCATGTGGATAGAGAATAAATAGAATGATGGCATATGTATGCTTTGCGTATAGACGTACATGCGTACCTGTTTTTAAAGATTTTACTTCTTATTTTGAGAGAGAGCGGAAGGGAGGGAGAAAGAGGGAGAGGTCCCCAACTGGGGACCTGGCCCACAACCCAGGCCTGTGCCCTGACTGGGAATCGAACCAGCGACCTTTGGGCTCACAGGCCAGTGCTCAACCCTGAGCCCCACCAGCCAGGGCCATACATTCTTTTCTTCTTCTTCTTCTTCTTTTTTTTTTTTTTGTAATATTTTTATTTATTATTTTCAGAGAGAGGGAAAGGGAGAGAGGCAGAGAGGGAGAGAAGAATCAATGTGTGGTTGCCTTTCACCAGCCACAGACCTGGCTGGAGACCTGGCTTGCAACCTGGTTCTGTGCTCTGGCTGGGGAATCGCATACGTTCCTTTCATGGGAGTGAAAAGGTCGGGGTAAGGGCTCTGTAGGCTACACACCCCTCTGGGAGCCTTCATGTATGCTAATTAATGTCTACAGCTGCTCCCCCTTCCCCGGTGCCCGTCCGGTGTTTCCCAGTCACATCCGGAGAAGTTGGGTGACCCCCTGAGCTTCTCGTGCCTCCTGAGCAAGGCCGGCCGGTAGGCAAAAGGACGTGTGTTGCTCAAAGCAGAGTCACTGCTTGGGATGCCGATCACTGGGTGCGGGGGCGGCGAACCCTGGCCAGCGGGGCCTGCAGCCACGGGACAGCGGAAGAGGCACTGAAGACAAACACGGCAGCCCACCCCACCCCTGCCATGGGGTCAGGCACAGAGGCCACCTACTGGGCCTCTGAGGAGCCTCAGGTGACCCCCAGCCCCTCAGTCCCACTGTGGCCTCATAGCGGCGTTTCCAAGGGGTGTCCCGCCCCGTGGGGTCACCCTGCTACAGGCTGGTCAGGCTGGTTTCTCCACCTGGCCAACCAGCCGGCCCTCGGCAGTTCTCGGACAGAGACACCGGGCTGTGAGGGGCTGAGATGGGGACCCACGGCCCTTTCTGGGAGTCATTACGTAACTCCACAGGCAGGGCCCAGGATGGGGAAGGGAGCGGGAAAGGTGCGGGAAACAGAGCCATTGGGTTAATGCAACCAAACCCCGTTCCTGGCCAGGGTGTCCCCACACTTCCCACTTCAGGGGCAAAGGGAACCGGCACAAAAACTGGAGGCGTATCAGTGGCGAGCCGAAGCAGAAATTCCGCCCTGAAGAAACTAAAACACTAAAAAACTAAAAGCCCATTAGTTTTGTTCAAATACCCAAAGACAAACAAGTCACAGGTTGACGTTAGAGGAGCGCGTGACGGGGCAGCCAGGAGCGTCACCTCCGGGCCACCACTTTTCAGTCTGTGACTCCAGATGAGAAACGTTAGTTCCCTTCCCCTCCCACGGCTTCCTAACGTCTCTAAGGACTCTGCAGTCTTCGCATTCCCGGACGCCCCACCCTCCAAAAAGTGAATTTCTCCAAAGGCAGAAACACCGACGTGCACCCTGTGGAAGGCAACCTGATAGATTTTGTTTGAGAAAGGTCGCTTTGTTTATTATTCAAAACTTTCAAACAAATATAAACATGAGCGTATCCTTTTTTCCCCCCAAGTAGTTCTTTTCGCTGCAGGGAGATGGGAAGCCAAGCTTCAGACAGCACGCGGGAGAGACCTCTGCTTGTAACAGGAGACACGGAAAACCAGGGGACCCTCCAGGCCTCCACAGACCCCCGGTCGTGGCTCATACAGCGCTGACCTTCAACCAGCTCTCATACCAGAAATAGTGCGACACAGAAAAATTCAGGCCACAACGTCATGGCCAGAATTAGTCACCTAAGAGTAGATTAAATGCGGTACTGTATAATTTTGCTTTCTGGTAGGAAACCTTAGACCGAAAAAAGAAAAGAAAAGAAAAGAAAAGGAAAGGAAAAAGAAGGCAAAAGGCAGCACTCTAATTTTTATTTCCTTCTGGAACAGAGATGCGTCCTTTGGTAATTTCATCAAAACTGCCACTTACATTATGCGAGTACTCAACTACGAAAACGGAGCAGATTTGAGGAAACTTACAGATCGTATTTCACCTTGAGGATCAGTTCTGGGTGAGGCGTTCTGGAATATCTCCCAAAAGACACTTTCCATTTTCACAAACCGCACACACTGAGACTCCCATCCGTTTTAACTCAAAGAACCCTGCTCCCACCCCTCCCAGCCACACCCTCCAGATGCCCCGCAGCACCCCCGTTCTGCCCCGGCACCCCACCGTCATGCCACGTACATGACCCCAGCTTCTAAAGGCAACAGGGGCTGGGCTTTTTAAATAACTGCGTACAGAGGGCCGTCAGGTTTTACCTTTGGTGCTGGGTTTTACACTTTGCAGTGACGTGACCCACAACCCTCACCAGGTCTTAATGTTTACTGACGTGAGACCCACCAGCACAGCCTGGGCACCAGGACACAGGAAGCAATGTCACTGTCAGAGCTCCTGCCTGGTCGATCTGTCTCAGGATCTCCGGGGAGTGTGTATATTAATATCCATATAGGTCGCGGACATTAACCTCTGGGGGCCGCTGAGCTGTGCAGCCTCAGGCTCCCTTCCTGACGCAGCTGGGGGCCCAGCCTGCTTGTAGTTCCCTGAAGAAGGTCCCAACATGGCACCACAAGTGAGCCTCTCCCAGCAAGACGGGCTCCCCTCCCATCTCCAGCCGCATCAACCCCTCACCCCCCATTGAAGACGTAGGTCGCAGTAAGTCTTGCTTCAGTCAACCTACATGTCCCTTAGTGCCACCTCTCCTATGGGACCCCTGGCTGCCTTGTCCTACGGCCAGTTTCCCCTCTTTCTCTTTCCCAAAGAACCGTGTCCAGGGTAAGGACCTTCCTCCACTGTCCCTTGGGCATGAAGTCTTTCTTTGGTTAGACCACTGAGCTTTGTGGGTGAGCCTATTCTCCGGTATTTTCTTCTGGTTCCATCCTCTGTCCTCACGCCCCAGGCTTCAGCCTCATTAAACAGCCTCAATATCCAGAGAGCCCCACCCCTTCCCACCCCAGGTTGGCACTTCACTGTTCGTTAAGCGAAGGAGCGGGCAGGTCAGCAGAAATGTCGTGTCCAACAGCTCCCACCACGGGCAGGGAGGGACCGCCCAGTCTCCGGCAGAGCACCTGAGGAAGAGGCCATCAGGCGCTGCGTCACTCCCCGGGGTGGCAGATGTGCCCTCGCGCCCTCCTGTGTGGGAGCACCAGAAGCTCCCTCTGCCATGGGAATCACCTGCTTATCTGCCCTGGGGTCCCGTGGCCCGTGGTGAGCTCACGTCCCAGCTGCTCACACTACGACCGTGTCAGCTTCACCAAACTCTAAAGCTAGCATGGCATCGGGAAGCACCACCCGTTGGCCAACCCGGGGACTGGAGAGGCGACCCTGGCCTGCTGTCTGGTGAGTTAATGGGGACCATGAGTTGTGGCTCAGATTCGAGAGGCTCCGTAGTTAACAGTGTCAACATGTATTGATGGGAAGGAAATTATGGGGACAGGATGCAAGATGGAATCAGGAAGAAGAATTTAGTGTGAGACAGGAACTAATCAGAGCCAGGGCATTGGAGAAATAAACCAAGACCACACGAAGTCGAAGCGCTGCCATGAAAAGGGAACGCAGCCCCGAACCCCGGATAATTGAGTTTCCCAGAGAGGAATGCCCACGTAAGGGGTGCGTCCGGCCCCGTCCTGCCTGATAGCATGGCAGAGACAGCAAACCTCTGGCCAGGCGGGACACAGGGAGAGAATGAGGCTCCCAACAGGAGGGTGGGGTGTGTGTAGCAAAGCAGGACTCGCTTTATCAAACATACCCACCCGTCACGGGGGCTCCTTCAAGTTGCAGGCAGACAGCTGTTAGTGACACTGATGAAATGAAAGTCAGTGAACCAAAAAGCCACGCTTTGAGGGGGTATGGAGTAACGTCCTCCTGGTGCCTCCTTTGGGGAGCAAAAGTGAGTCCCAGTAAAAATAGGAAAGAGAACGAAAAAGAAGGAAACGAGAAAACAAGTTCCCTGGGCCTCTGCAGGATGAGTGGTGAGGCCCTGACCTCTGGCCGGAATGGGGGCTCCCGTGGCCCAGGGCTGACCCCTGTCTCGTGGAGAAGCTGCAGTGACAGACATGCTTGTGCCCGCATCCCAGGGACGCAGACCCTGCAAACGTGCAGGGCCAAGACCAGTCCAGGGGTGCTTTCTGGTGCCAAAACACACTGTCCAACACGTGTCCATGGGCCACCCGTGGCTACTGTGCCCTTGAAGCTCATTGCATTCTGTGAGAGACACACACGGGAACTTGAAGACTTGGCACAAACTGAACAAGGGTAAGATAACTCGATAATATATTTTTATATTGATAGAGTTTGAACAATAATATTTGGGATACATGAGTGACGTCCCATACGTTAGTAAAATGAACTTCACTGGTTTCCTTTTGCGTTTATAATGGGGCTAGTAGAAAATTTCAAACGCTGGCTGTGACTCACCTTCATGGCTCATGTTAAGCCCTGTCAGCTGCTGAGGAGTATGTGTGTGTAAGCATGTGTGCAGTGTGTGTATACGCATGTGTGTGTACATGTGTGTGTGCATGTGTGTGTGTTTATGGAGGGGGTACAGATCTCTTGCCCTGTGAGCCCCACACTCCTCCGAGCCTTTCTGGGACCCCCAACACCCTGCATTCCTCACTTGCACTGGTCTCTTCTCTCAACCCAAGAACATCTTTTCCAGCTGGAGCAGCAAAGCACCGTGTGACCCACGGTGAGTCTGCGTTTCCAAAGTTCCCCCGGAGGGTTTGGCTTGGGACGTGAGAGGCAGGAGAAAGCAGGCCTGCTCGGTTGGGTTGGAAAGAAAGAAAGCACGGAAACCACCTGGAGGAGGAAGAGCACTGCTCAGCCTCAGAAAACATCCCTGACGCCTGTGCGTGCCTAACCCCGACAAAACCTGCACACGAGAGACAAACAGGCTCTCTTTTTGTTCAAGTACATCTAGATGATGATATAAGAAAATACAGTCTCGGTAGCGGTGTGGAAAAGTGGCATAGGTTTTACTATTTTGTCGAACCTCACTAAGTTGAGCTTTTAAAAAATGCTGTTT
This sequence comes from Noctilio leporinus, assembly GCA_004026585.1. NCBI lineage: Eukaryota > Metazoa > Chordata > Mammalia > Chiroptera > Noctilionidae > Noctilio > Noctilio leporinus. Next base: position 66,909 of record PVIW01003609.1, on the reverse strand, counting down.
CACAGCTTGTAAATATTAATCATAATCATAACAACACAGCTTAGCTTACAAAGTACGTAGTAGCAGAGTTTCCTGCGGACTTTGCTGCCCGGATGGGAACTGCTTAAACTCTTGAGGACACTCCCCGCCCGGCTGGCTGAGCGCCCCCGGTCACCAGGAGAAGCGAGTTGCGTCCTCGCTGCCCGGTTGTCTGTCCTAGCGGCTGTGTCACCGCACACTTCTGGGGGTGGTAGAGTCGCCATCGATCCTGACATCGTGTCAGCAATGGCGCATGTGGGCAATGGGTCCTCACACGGCAGAAATCTCTCCTCGGGCCAGAAACGGGAACCTGACAGGCCGCTGAACCAGCTTCGGTCTGCGGGCCGGCGGTTCGCCTCATCGGAGCGCTTAGCCAACCAAAGGGAAAAGGGTTACAGGAGGATGGAATATTCAAGACGGCAAACTAGCTCCCCAGGAAGCACTAGCGCCCGGCAGAGGGCCCGTGTCCTCGCCAGGCCCCCAGCTCAGCTGCCCCCCAGCAGCCGCTCTACCCTCTTTGCAGATAAGCCCTGATCCAGACCCCCCTGGGGACCCGCCGGCTGTCCCCCAGACCCCTGGGGCCGGGACACGCTGTACAGTTGGGCTCCCAGAATGACCAGATGAGGTTTTGGCTCCGTCCCCGCCGGCAGGGCCACCGTGTTGTGTGCAGAGCAGATGCCACTTGCTCCTGAGCTGCAGGGCCATAAATCACGGCATGTCAGAGCCTTTTCAAGTCAAGTCCCTAGCTCTGCGGCCCCGCTCCCACGTGTCCAGGGAGCGTCAATTATGGAAATGCCTTCCTGCAAAGATTAGAGGTGCACTTGGTTGTCCATTGACTTTCCATCCCCAGATGACAATGGCTATTTCAGGAATCATTTTGCACAGTGCTATGCGGTACAATTTTCAAATAGGAAGAACTTTCATACACACACCCAGGAATGAATCAGTCAGAAATAAAATGTTAATACGGATGATGAAACTAAAAAGTGACACAATTTCCAATAGAATTCCTGGGGCTCAGGCTGGACAGGAGCCAGAGATGAGCCCCCCCACCCCCACAACCTAGCATTTTGTCAGCATCACCCAGAGCTCTTTCCTCACCCTCCCCACCTCTGCACCCCGATCCTGCAGCTTCATGGCTGCCTGGTGAAGCCGTTCTGTGAGGGACATTTTCCGTAAGCCACGTTTAGAGATTAGAGTGGAACTCATTTCCTTCTGCTTTTCATTTACATTTCTTTTAATCCCTTCCTTCTAAAACCTTAATTGCTATTTTGCTAGTCTGCAAGCCGCTAACCTAAGCCTTCTTTAAGCATTTCTTAGTAATTTTCTTTTAGTTCTTCCCTACGCTTTCTCTTTCGTCAGCAAAATGGAATGTGCAGGATATTTCTTGGCTGAATAAAACTTTGCAGATGAGGCATTTGCTTTTTTTGTTGTTGTTTTGTTACCACAAAACGCATTTTAGTTTGCATCCTTTCCCTCGTCTAGGGACCTCAAAGAGAGGGACAGAATGACAGCTACCGAGCATTCGCAATGACCTTTTTTTGAATCGTGAGCCAAACACTTGACATTCCAGCTGATACCAAAGCAAATGAGCATTTGATGCAGTTGCCCGCTCCCAGCCCATCCTGACGGGTCTGGATTTTGATCAGGAGATCATGTACCCTCCCTGATGTGGCCCACTGCAGCCTGCCTATGTCACAAACACACACCCGTCCTCACAGCCACGGCCGCGTTACGAAACAAGTAAGTCCGTAAGTGAGCCAAGGCTATGCCCTGAGTACTATAATTTCATCCAAGGAAAAGACCTTACAGAACAGCTCCATTAGTAACCTATGTATCCCTTTTAAAGAACCTAACAGCAAATATGGCAAATGGACCAGCATTGTCCTAAGAACCCTGCCATGTAAGATAGTAATACCCATGGAGTGAGTGGCCATGGTGAATGGACGTATATTGGTATGGAACTCACTTATTTAACTATATATTTTTTAATATTTTATTTATTATTTTTAGAGAGTGGGGAAGGGAGAGAGGCAGAGAGAGACAGAGACAGAAATCAATGTATGGTTGCCTTTTTCACCTGCCTCCAGCTATGGACCTGGCTGGAGACCTGGCTTGCAACCTCATTATGGGCCCTGGCTGAGGAATCGAACCTGCAACTTTTGGGTTCGCAGGCCGGCACCTTATCCACTGAGCCACCAGCCAGGGCTTATTTAACTATATTTATTAAAAATAAGGCTGCATTCAGCATTTCAAAAAAAGGAAAAATAAAATGGATTTAGCCAGGTACTCTAGTGACTGGCTTCCTGACAACTTGTCCCACGGGAGTCCAGAGAAACAGAGACAACACAAGCACGGCCTTGACCGTACAGGATCGTTAGTTAGCGTGTCAGCCTCACTCCACTCTGTGTCCCTGGTCTCCCTGGAGCCCCCAGGAGGGTCAAGTTCCTGATACAGAAAAGGGCAGTGTACCTTCCAGTGGCACTAAAACTTTAGAGGAGGATGCCATGTTTATTTGTCCATCTGACCCTGCCACCCACCACCACACAGGTTTTTGACAACTCAAGTGGTCAGAGAGAAGAAAACTGCATCTTACAGCGCTCAGGTGGCCCATCCAATGCGCCGCAGCTACTGCTCACGCAAAGGCTTAAACTTAAGATTTTTAGCCCTTCAGCAGCGGCGTAGCCAGCTCCACCAAGCATTTGAGCCTTGATTGAAACAAAGAAAAACTGTGGGTGCTTTTATCCATTCCGTGGAGGCCCGAGGTTAAGCGGGGTCAGGGGCCAGAAGGTGTGAGTGAGGAACCCACTCCAAGGAGCGGCACGGACCTGCCGGCAGCGCAGGGAGGCATCTGCCCCCACAGCAGCCGCGAGCGCAGGGCGGGGGTGGAGTGCTCAGCTCGTACACAGGGGCTGCTGTTCGAATGAGCCACGGGTCGTCATTCCACAGGCAGCGACCTTGAACATGAGAGGCCCTCCACGCGAATGACAGTGGGGAGCCTTACTGAGGCTGATCAATGCCTCCGCCACAAACTGACATGGAAACGACACTCGGATGAAAGTGAAGCAATAATGCGGGCTAGCGACCAACTGCTTGCTGGTGTCCTTTCTAAGTGGAAGGGGAGGGCTAGTCACCCAGCCCGCACATGACCCCCTCGAGAATACGTGCCTCTGTGACTGCACAGGTCTGGAAGTTGCCAGTTGCAGTGAGTCAGTAACACCCACGAATGTGCTGGTAAAGAGTGAAGGTCTATGGGAATGCAAGTGGGATTCTTCCATCATCGGCACTGTTACATTCGTTATGCGGCAGATTGAAAAGCATAGGATAACTATGGCGCAATGGGGTATGGTTAACGCTAGCAACTGCCTAGAGTACCAGTTAAGTGTCCAGTGTAAAAACATTGAAGTCTGTCACGAAATGTGAACCATGGACACATGGATACGGAATGTCATCACTGCAGTGGTGGGATGTGCCTTCCTCAAAGCCCTTGTCACCCAAACCTACCCCTTCCCTCTAGCCTAGCAGGGCAGAGCCGGGCTGAAATGTGAGGAAAATGGGGGCAGGGTGTAGGGAATGGAGCCCAGGGATAAAGGGTATTGGGGCCCCCATCCATCAACCCCACCGCTCTAAACCCCGTATCTCAAACCTTAGCAACTGCACCCACTATTTCAAAGGATGCGGGTCTTCATAGTCCTTGAAATCTAAATCAGAAAATATTAGCAATTTCCCAATGGCACAGCCAAAGCACAAAAGGAAACGGGTATTGTTTGTGGGGTTAGTCAAGACCACATTTAAAAAGCAAGCTCCCTGTTTTCAGAAAATGTAAGGCTACAGACTAGTATTATAGGTCTTATCCCTTCATATTTGTGGGAATGCTAATTCATTAAGTATAAGAAGTAGCAAATACAATGAGCTAAAGACAGTTTATTCAATAAGTGGTGATGGGAAAATTGGATAGAAAATTTGACTACCTTCTTATACCACAGACAAGAATAAATTTAAAAATGGATTAAAGACCTAAATATTAGACACAAAATCATAAAACTCCTAGAGGAAAACATAAGCAGTAAAATCTCAGACATTGCTTGTAGCAAGTTTTTATCTGATATATCAAGGGAAACAAAAGAAAAACTAAACAAATGGAATTACATCAAACTAAAAATTTTTTGCACAGCAAAGAAAAACATCAGCAAAATTAAAAGACACCCTACTGAATGGGAGAACATATTCACCAATAAAATTGATAAGGGGTTAATATTCAAAATTTATACAGAACTTAGAATGTTCAACAGCAAAGTAAAGAAAAGCAAACAATCCAATTAAAAATGGGCAAGGAACCTGAATAGACAGTTCTCTAAAGATGCTCAATGTCACTGATTAATTCCCAGGGAAATGCAAATTAAAACCACGGTGAGGTATCACCTCACACCTACCAGCAGGGCCGTCATTAATGAATCAACAAACAAGTGCTGGTGAGGGTGTGGAGAAAAGGAAATCCTTTTACACTGATGGTGGGAATGCAGGCTGGTGCAGCCACTGTGGAAAACAGTATGTCGATAACTCAAAAAATTCAAAATGGAACTGCCTCTTTACCTAGTGATCCCACTTCTGGGAATATATCTGAAGGAACCCAAAACACCATGCAAAGGAACAGAAGTACCCCTATGTCCCTTGCAGCATTATTTACAATCACCAAGATATGGAAGCAGCCCAAGCGTCCATCAGTAGATGAGTGGATAAAACAACTATGGGACAGTTACACAATGGAATACTACCCGGCCATTAAAAAGAAGAAAAATTAACCCTTTGAGACAGCATGGAGAACATTGATGCTCAGTGAAATAAGCCGGCAGAGCAAGACAAATACCACATGATCTCACCCCTGTATGGGATCTAATGAACAAACTGAACTAAGAGGCAAACTAGAGAGAAATCGTAGATAGGTAGCAGGCTGACCGCTCTGCAGGGAGGTAGGGGTGGAGGGATTGAGCGAAAAAGGGAAAAGAGCTCATGGACATGTGCTAATTCTGGGGTTGTGAAGGGTCTAAGGGGCCCAAATGGTAATGAGCAGAAACAATAAAAAGTAAACAACAATAAAATCAATAATAAGAATAAACAAATAGGAGACTTTACAGTAGCCATAATTATAGAGTTGCTGATTGTTAACGCTAATAGATAAGAAAATGCACCTAATACCGACTTCACAGATAGAAAAACTAAGGCCCCGGTGTACACCCATCAACCTCGGTAAGTTCTGGGGACAGTGGGGTGGCCTTGGAGTCAAGTCCTCTGATGGCTCCAATAGAATGGGGGGTTTCGTCAAGGAAGTAAGGATGGAGAGAGGGCGGTTAGCTCCGATTTAATCACTTTATACACATCTTACCTTGCAAATTCTTTAAAAAGTGTAAGTATCCTTCACGGGGACATAAACAAAATCGACGTTCCAGGCTCAGGCCTATTCCCACCGAGGTCGCTGATAAGGCAGGGGCTGCGGCAACGTTAAAAAAGGCTGTGAGCCATTCCACTACTTGGACTAAACCCAAAGAATCCTGAAACACCAATTCATAAGAACCTATGCACACCTATGTTCATAGCGGCACTATTTACAACAGCCAAGTGCTGGAAACAGCCTAAGTGCCCATCAGTGGATGATTGGATCCAAAAACTTTGGTACATTTACACAATGGAATTCTATATGTCGGAAAGAAAGAAGGAACTTGTACCCTTTGCAACAACATGGATGGAACTGGAGAGTATTATGCTTAGTGAAATAAGCCAGTCAGTGAAGGACAAATATCATATGATCTCACCCATTACGGGACAATAATGAGCAAAACTAACAACAAGCAAAACAGAACCAAGTATATGAATATAAGGAATAGGCCTTCAGTGGTCAGGGG